>JAOVVB010000041.1:30289711-30299753 GCA_028570985.1 Heterobranchus longifilis
AAGCTGCTTTGCGGCAATGACAATTGCTAAAAGCGCTATACAAATAAAATTGAATTGAAATTGAATTGAATTGAATTGAATTGAATTACACATATTTAGTTTGAAGCATTTTTCTTATTACCATTAATCACGTAATGGTTAAAAACGATGAGTATGACATCTATTCCCACCCTTATATAATTTATTTATGCTTAAAATAGAAATTAACCAGCTGGATAAAAGAGAGAGAAAGAGAGGCAAGGACATATAAAGAGGAAAAGGTAAGGGTTGAGTCACAGGGAAAGAAAATGAGACGAGCATAGAAAGACAGGAAGCAAAGAGAGAGAGTGTGTGTGTGTGTGTGTGTGTGTGTGTATGTGTGTGTGTGTGTCCAATCTGATCAATGGTGATGTTAATCTGCGCTGCAGTCAGTCGGCCACCCTGCCGTTTGATTAAAACGTGGGAGAAATATGACGCAAGCGATAAATCTGTTTATCAAAACTCAGCACGTGGCATGACAGGAGAGAGAGACAGAGGGAGAGAGAGAGAGTCAGACAGATAGAAATAGAAACATATAAAGAGAAGAGACAGAACAGAGACAAAGACAGATATAAAGAGACAGAGGAGAGAGATGGAGAAGGAGAGGAAGAGAGAAAGAAGGATAGACAGATGAGGGAGGACACTGACCTCCTTGCTGTATGACTAGAGAGAGAGAGAGAGAGAGAGTAAAAACTCTACCTAACACAAATATTCCCTTGCACCATCCATCCATCCCGCTTTCTTTCTCTTTAGATCAGTACAATGTTATTAGCATGACTAGTGTAATGTATAAAACGGTCAGGTGTATCAGGACCCTTTCATTAATTCCTGTCCCCTTTTCATCACTTTTCTTTTCCTTCCCCTTCTCCTTAATTTTACTCTTCTTTCCTTTCCTTTTGTTTCCTTTCCTCATCTTTTTTCTTGCTTTTTTTTCGTTTCTCTCTTTCAAACACATCTCTCCATTTTGCTTTTTTTTCTGTCTCTCTACCAAACAAATTCTCCTTCTGTCTTTATTTTTTGCTGTTTTTCTCACTTGTTCCATTTATCCCTCTTCAAAACTGACCTCTCCTTTTACGCCCCACCCCCCAACTACCCCCCCTCGCATCACAGAAAAACGAATCCATTCTCTTGCTAAGTGCACGTCTGACCGTCTGTGCTTTCAACTAGGCTAGGGTGTTTTTGCATCTGTGTATGTCTATGTGTGTGTGTTCCCGTAATAGCAGGTCTGCATGATTCCTATAAATCTTATCAGTGGCACAAACACAAATATTTCATACTAGATGTGTGACTTCATTCGCATGAAATTTAATTGCACACTCGTACATTTTTTAAAATAAACTTATAATGCCATCGCCATTCTTATGTGTTACCATTAAATGGTATTAAATTAATTTTATAGCAATGAACATTGTCACAAAGCAACTTTACGAAATGGCGTAGATTTTCAGTTTGTCCCTAATGAACAAAATGGAACAAATGATGGCAGGGAAAAACTCCCTGAAACATCAGGACAAAGAAACCTTTAGAGAAACCAGACTTATTTGGGTGAAACCAAATAGTGTGATTATAAATCATTCTTTCATGCAAATCTGTGATATAAATCTAAAAATTACAATTGTTTAACCAAAAAAATTATTATAGTTTATGAATGATGTCTTATTGAAGATGTTCACTAACGGAAATTGTTCATATCCATAGCTTGTTTGCAATCACAATTATGCCAGACAGAATTTTGATGCAGGAACTGAAAAGCAGGATGGACTAAATGTCAAAAAGGATGTTTTTGATAGTAGTTAGGTCCATGACCTCGGGACCAAGCTGTTCCACAGTGACTATCACCTTGTTGTTGCTAGGATGAGTGGAATTTCTTTTATTGGCCAGTCGATCAACCAAACAATATTCAACAAAGTGAGGATAAAGTTGCTGTGTTTTCCTTCACAAAAGCAGTTAGCAGCATAAACAAGGCTTCCTAAGTAGCATTACCTTTAATGAAGAAGTCACTGAACGCAGGAAGATTTTCAGACTCCACCCCCTGACTGCACATTAAGAGCCGCCTTTGCCAGTGTATTTTTTAGCCAGTTTCTTTCATTTTCTCCCTCTTATGGGGAATAGGTTTGATCCATCATAAACAGCACAAACCATAGCCATGTTAAGAGCATCCTGTGTCTCACTTCCTGCCCACCATCTGCAGTTCGTCCCACAGTAACTCAGTGACATGATGTTTTGTGCAAGCTACTGTTCATATAGTTTACAGTCAAAGTCACCTTCATGCTTTCTAAGTATATCTTCAGCCTGTCTTCATAGGGCTAGCCTCAACATCAGTACCAGACACAGACCAATAGTATGAAACACACACACACACACACACACACACACACAGTGAGATGTCTGCATTTTCTAAGAATATTATGTAAAAGACATTCTAGATAAAAAACTTTAGAATTAGGATCCTGAAGGCTGTAATTATTAATTTATTTTCACTTTTCTGTTCCAGCCTGCACATTAATAGGTTTAACTTGCTAGCACTAAAACAGTAGGACATCTGCTATGCTACACGAAAACATCTTCTGCACAGAATCACTATGAGACATCATGTGTACATAAAGCTTGGTAATGGAACTTTTCTCTTCTTGTTGTACTGATTTAGAGACATTCAGAGTGCAAAGGAGGACTGAAGACCCTGTCTATGATTGTCTTACTAAAGGAGGACAGTAAGGGTGCATGAAAAGAAATACAATGAAACAATAAACCCATCTATATTTAGTAACATTGATTAGGAATAAAACATTTTGTGGGATAAATCATGAGGTATAGAAAGTGAATGAGCTATAGAAAGTGAAATGGACATGAGTTAATGAGATAGATAGTGAATGAGGTATAGTTAGTAAATGGGATATGGTAAGTAAATGAGGTATAGATAGTGAATGAGGTAAAGTTAGTGAATAAAGTATAGACAGTGAATGAGATATGAGTTAATAAGGTAGATAGTAATGAAGTGTAGTTACTGAATGAGTTAGTGAGTATAGATAGTGAATGAGGTACAGTTAGTGATTATACATGGTGAATGAGGTATAGATAGTGAATGAGGTATAGATGGTGAATTAAAAGTTAATGAGGTACAGTAGATAGTGAATAAGGTATAGTTAGTGAATAAGGTATATTTGTTGAATGAGGTATAGTTAATGAATGAGGTTTAGATAGTGAATGAGGTAGAGTTAAAAACTGAGGTACAGTTAGTGAATGAGGTATAGAAAGTAAATGAGGCGAGTGCTAAGTGTGGTGATGCTGGACGTGCAATCCCCGATCCGCACTGACTGAGGCCTTCCGGTCAGAAAGTCCAGGATCCAGGTGTTCAGGCCCAACAGGCTCAGCTTTTTGATCAGGTGTTAAGGGATAATAGTATTGAATACTGAGCTGAAATCTATAAACAGCATTCGAAAATAGATTTCCTTGTTGTCTATGTGTTTGAGGGATAAATGGAGTGTGGTGTATATGGCATCATCCGTGGAACAGTTAGGATGATACGCAAACTGCCAGTGAGGGGGGCAGCAGGGTCTTGATGTGACAAGCTTGTCTCATGACAAGCCACTCGAAGCACTTCATGAGATGTTGAAGATGTTGAATATGTTGGTAACAACACTCTCTAAGCACTCTGCCAGGGATATTGTCTGGTCCGGCCGCTTTATGTAGGTTGACTTTCTATAAAGTTTTCCTAAAGTATAAAGTATAACGTAGTTGGTAATGGCCTGTATGCCCTGCCACATTCGCCGTGTGTCACTGCTGTCTTTGAAGTGGCTATGGATTCTCTGGGCGTGTGATTCACTTCGCCTCTCTGATGGCCTGGGAAAGTTTAGCCCTTGCTGTTTTAGAGCCACCTTGTCTCCCCGCTCTAAAAGCACAGTCTAAAAGCACAGGCCTTGAAGTGAATGCACCTCTGCAGTAATCCACAGTTTCTGGTTGGGGCGTAAGATTATGTTCTTGTAGAAAGTTACGTCATCAGTGCACTTAGGCCTTGTTCACACGGGCATTAAAATCGAGCGTTTTTCTGGCGTTCGTAGCGTCCGGTGAGTGCGGATCAAGCGCCGAGTGTTTTCTACACATAGGAGTCAATGAGAGTGTTCACACAGGCTTTGGTGATAAACAATAAACAGTCCATCAGGTTGTGTTTTGAAGTTCACTGATCATGCTATACAGTTCACAGAGCGCTTCCTTAGCATTAGCGCTAGGTGGAATGTAACAGTCACAGATCTACCACTACCAGAATGACCATGTTCCCCTTGGACCCAAGCTGACCCATAACGAAGTCCAAGGAGAGATGAGACCATGGGCGTGATGGTATGGGTAATGGGTGCAGTAGTCTCGGGGTGTGCATGCAGGGTTCTTTATTCTGTGAGAAGGTCAGGAAGGCTGCCACGTAAGCCAGTAGGTTGTGTGAGAGGTAGGCGCAGGGATATAATTTCTAGTCCACACAGGAACAGACTGCATCGACCACCACGTCATACGTGTCTTTCCTCAGTATAAACTGGGTCTCCAGATCTGGCATCCACAATACTGAAGCTGTGGTGAACTTAGCTTTTATGCCCTTGAAAGTCCCTTAAGCCTCCTCCATTTATTTAAATGACCCAAGGCTCTTTTTTTAATGAGGGCGCTGAGTGGGGCTACCAGGCGGCAAGTTGCGGATGAATCGCCAGAGGAATTTGGCAAACCCTAGAAAGCGCTGAACGACCTGAAATGATGTGGGGCATAATGATTGCTGACTTCTATTCGTTCCCTGCCCTGATGCAGATCAAATTGTACGCACTGAGCAGATCTAGTTTTGTGAAATATTTCACCTTTTGCAGGCAATCAAAGGTTGAATTTCAGGAGTAGGAGATAGAGGTCCTTTGGGATAATTGCGATAATCTATGCAGTTGTTTTTCTTTACGAAGAACAACCTCACCCCTGCTGGGGATGTGGACGGGTGAATGAATTCCTCCATTGCCTTTTGCTTGGGTGGGGACAAGGAGTAAAGCTTCTCCATGGGCAGGTCAATCGCACAATCTTACAGTCTGTGGGGAGGAAGTTTTTGAGCCCCCTGTTTTAAAAAACACCCCTGTCAGGTCCTAGTAATCTTTGGGCATGACCAAAAGGTCACCCTAATAGGAACCTTCTGTGCATGAAATTCGAATCCCCTTTAGACAGTTTTGTGTGAAGCAGGTCCATCAAACTCCATCAAAGAGCAGGTTAGCCAATTGATATGAGGGTTGTGTTCTTGTAGCCAAGGAAACCCCAGTACCATCTGGAGCTTGGGCATGTAATGTAATGAGATGATGTGTAATGTAATGTAATGTAATGAACATGTAACGTAATGAGAGAGGTAATACATGTTGCCTGGCACGTAGAATTAGTGGGTCGGTCTCATGTACTATCGGCCCGGATTCGAATAACTGAGCATCCAGGGTCACTAAAATGGGAGCAGAAAGTGGAAGCAACCTGACTGAAATTCAAAGAACCCTGAAATTCCGGCTGCACCTAACTGCATGGGTTCCCCCTAATCTATCTTCAGTTCTGTCTCTCTGTGGAGGAATCACCTATCCTCTGTAACTCCCCACGTGCTCCGCCCTGCGCTCACAGAGGTGGTTATCTATTCTGATGGCCAAACTGTACAGGGCCTCTAAATTCTCGGGAGGTTTGCACACCACCAGCTCATCCTTAAGCCTCTCCAATAGACCTTGGATGTATGCGGCCCTAAGCACCACTGCACTCCAGCCCAAACTAGCGGCTGATGTTCGGAACTCAATGGTATAATCTTCCACAGATCAGCCTCCTTGTCGATTGCAAAGGAGTGGGGAAAACTACATCACCAGCTGTATGCAGATGGTTAAAGTGGCCTTAAAGGCCTCTATTTACAGTAGTGTGTGCCTGTAAGAGGTTTTGCCACACAAGAGGGGTCCACTTCAGTGTCCTGCCTGTCAGTAAGGATATCCTAAATGCGATCTTTGCCCTCTCGGTAAGAAATTGAGATGGTTGCATCTTAAATATTAAAGACCACTGGAGTAGGAAGGCATTGAATCTCTTAGGGTCTTCTGCATACGGCTGAGAAGTGGGTAGTCTTATCTCAACCACTGAGAGCGGTGCTTGTGCTACTGAGCCGGTGGTGGGAGTTGACTCCGGAAGCAATTAGGGAGTCAACCGCAACCTAGAAATGGCCTGTGCCTTAAAGCGCCAATGGATCTGATCCAAGTGCTGCGCTGCTCCCGAGCTCCCAGTGATCCAGACCCCCTCTTCCCTCTGCACCTGTCTGACTCATCCTGGTGCCATGCTGGTGCCGAACTGAACTGGACTCCATGTTAACTTAGACATCTTCTGTTATGTTAAACTTCCCGCTGCCTAACACAGTATGTCTGCAAAAAGAATTCTTCTATTTGTTATGACCTAAATGAGGATGGGTTCCTTGTTGAGTCTGGTTCCTCTCAAGGTTTCTTCCTATTGCCATCCCAGGGAGTTTGATCTTCAGGGACAATCTGATCGCTATGATCTTTACACCTTTTTCCTTACTCCTATACATTTCCATAATCTTCTTTTCATTTTGTGACGCTGCTTTGAGACAATGACCATTGTTAAAAGCCCTATATACTGTAAATAAAATTGAATTGAAATTGAATTAAACTTGACTTGTCGTTCTTTGTCTTTGCCTTTGTCTTGACCCTATTACCTTACTGGTGCTGCCTAATGTTAGCGTATAGTGCGCTGGTTTCTGAGCCACATGCTGCTTGAAAGCTTACACTGAAGTGGCTTAGAACCGAATTTGTTGATTCTGTGTGATAAACAAAATGTGAGAGAAAGCACAAAATGGGACTTGGGTCTTATTGCTGCCTTCATAAAGCAACTTCTGTGAGAACAGGTTTTTAGACTCGCTCACTCAGTTATGCTTGTGGTCTAAATTTGAATATTCCTTGATAATTCCCAAAATAAAATTTATTTTAATAATCAGAAAGTGCATTTTAAACCATAGACAAATTAACTAAAGGATGATGTAAGCATTATAGATTTTGTACCCCAATATTTTACATTTATAGTAAAACAAATCATTGTAGTGAAAAGATAATATCTGATTAAAAGCTTTGTCACTCAAATTTTTGTTCATTTATTGAGTTAAAATTTTCCCCTTTTTTCTGTGAGAATCACAGTAAGGGTGTGTGTGTGCGCGCATGTGTGTGAGAGTGATAACCTTTCTGTGCGATGGGGCGGAAAGACGAATGCAGCGATTCCAGCTCCCACCTGAGAGGCGGAGAAAAGAAAAAAAAAACCAACACGGCGGAATAATTTCAGGCTTCCGTTCTCTCGCTCACTTGCTCACACACACACACACACACACACACACACACACATACACTTCTCTCCCTGGACCCTGGTGGTGAAGAGATGCAGCAAATCAGTGACACATTAGGAGCACAGCCAATTAGCACAGTGGTGTTCTGTAACACACACACACACACACACAGGATTAAAGCTCTACAGTTAATCAGACTTTTCATCATTATTGCAATTTTCTGCAATAATCATGAAGCAGTCACTGTTACCACTCTAACACTGATTAGTTTTCTCTAATAGCATGTTCCTGAGTGTTTTATTCCTCTTCTACTCACTACACATAGCGTGTGTGTGTGTGTGTGTGTGTGCGCGTGCGCACTGATGAGCTTGTCCAGGTTAAAGGGTAATTGCTGTCGTGGGAAAAGAACAAAGGTGCAACTTCATGTCGAGAGCACTTAACACTTTTCAATCTGTCTTTCTCCATCTGCCTATCTCTCTTTGTCTATCTACCTGTCTCTCCATCCATCTCTTTTTAACATTTTTCTTTTTCTTGCTTTTGTGTTTCTCTGTGTGTCTCTTACTCCCTTGTACTGTCTTTGTCTTCCCCTTACTCTTTACCTCCCTTTCCTTCTATCTCCCTTTCCTCTTTCTGTCTGTCTCTCTTACTTTGCTTTCCTCTGTCTATCTGTCTCTTTCTCTCTCTCTCTCTCTCTAAATATCCTTAAAGTAAACAGTGATGTGGGCTTTCTTTATCATGGTGTGGAGCTGTTGATCCCGGGGAGGTGTGCGAGTACGGAGCCTTACCTGAGCAATGAAATCCATCCTCTCTCACCCCATCACAGGGTGTGGTGTGAGGTGAAGCTGGTGCTGCTGGCAGTCAGAGAGAGCTCTACTGCACTGTTTATCCCAATTGAGAATTTAAGCAAGAATGGTTTTGCTTTGGAAAAATTATGAGAGCGATAAAGTCTAAAAATCTCACCATGAAGCACCTCATCTCCTTCAGACAAACAGTGTGGACGTCTTGATTAGTGTGGGGTGCAAGGGAAAGCCAGACATGCTCTACGAGGGGGTATCAAAAATTTCTGGTCGCTTTCTCATATGTCCCTCCTCAAATGGCTAAAAACCTGGCAGTAGAATTCTCTATTGAATGTTTAGCCCCTGGGGACGAATTTTCGATGCACAATACAGCGAATGTCGAAAAAGACAATGAGCATGCACTCGAGTTGCGGACCTGTGGTTGTGGAGATGATGGGCTCTTCCACTGTGAAGACTTTTGCTTTGTCTCAGGGTTATACCCATACACCCAAGTTTTGTCAACAGTAATGATCGTTGATATGAGGGATGGGTCATCCATGGCATGCTGACATGAGTTCTTGGCAGTCTTCGAAGCAATGTTTCATCTGCTCCTGGATCAGCAGCCTAGGGACAAACTTGGCAGCAACACAGCGCATGTTTAAATCACATGTGACGAGTGCCTGGACTGTTCGGTATGACACACCGATAATAGCAGAAATGCTGTGGATTGTTCCAAGACAATCAACATGCACAAGCGAGATTTACGGTGGTTGAACTCATTGAAGGTCTTCCTGATCTCTCATCTTCTTCCAGTGATGTTCTTCCACTCTTGAAGCAAGCATGCCACTCAAAACACCTCGAACGACTCATTGCAGCATCGCCATAAACTTGCTGAATCATGTCAAATGTCTCTGTGGCAGATTTGCCCATTTTAAGACAGAATTTCATATTCGTTTTGTTCTAACTTCTTGTTCATTTTGAAATACCACATGTTCCCTGTAAATGTGTATGCAGCCTTGTGCTGCCATCTGTTGATGTGTCACAAAACTAGTATCGAAACTTTTTGATACCACCCTGTACATGACACTTAGGTATTAGGTATTTGAAGATGTGAGCAACAGCGTAAAGGAGTAGCTGGGGATAAACAGCTGAGCAGTGAAATGTTCAAACATTACCATTATATGAAATAAGGTTGAACGTCCGCTTCCTTTACATCCGTGGTCTTTTCAATTCTGACTAGCGAACAAAACGAGCATGATAACTTCCTACACATAGCTTGCATATATTATGTCTCTCATACACAAAGCACTCACATGTCTCTTCAGTGTTGTGGTTTGTTTAACTTTCTTTTGAAAATATTATAGTAAAGTGCATTGTGTCTCCCAAACCCAATCCAATCGCTTCCAATGGTTACAGGTGTAAAAAATCAAGCACCAAGGCATGCAGACGGCTTCTACAAACATTTGTGAAAGAATGGGTCGCTCTCAGGAGCTCAGTGAATTCCAGCATGGTACTGTGATAGAATGCCACCTGTGCAATAAGTCCACTATTAGTGGTATTGCAACAAAGTGGAAGAGATTGGGAATGATAGCAACTCAGCCACAAAGTGGTAGGCTACGTAAATTCACAGAGCAGGATCAGCGGATGCTGAGATGCATAGTGCACAGAGGTCACCAACTTTATTTTATTTTTATTTACTTTATACAATTTTATACGCCGAACTTTGTGAGAACAGTTTGGGGATGGCTCCTTCCTGTTCCAACATGACTTGTGCACTAGTGCACAAAGCAACTAGGACTAAGCAAGGTCCATAAAGACATGGATGATCGAGTTTGGTGTGGAAGAACTTTGGTGTGGAAGACTGGCCTGTCCTCTATCTGATAAAACACCTTTGGGATGAATTAGAGCAGAGACTGTGAGCCATGATTTCTCGTCC
>JAOVVB010000041.1:30310014-30320488 GCA_028570985.1 Heterobranchus longifilis
AATTAGTTAATGTTGTTATTTAGTATAAACAAGAAAAGGCAGTGTAATTTAAACCCTGATACAAACAAACGAGGAACGTTCGTGGGAACAATACGAAAAACAGTGAGTGTGTGAGTGTGTGTTCCCTGCGATGGATTGGCACCCTGTCCAGGGTGTACCCTGCCTCGTGCCCTAAGCCTCCTGGGATAGGCTCCAGGTCCCCACGCCCCGAATACAGGATAAAGCGGTATAGAAGATAAGTGAGTGAGTGAGAATAAAATAAAGTATAAAGTAGAAAAATGTAACATATGTAAAAATGTAAGACTGTACAAAAGTAAGAACTTTATAAATAAATTGTATTAAGTATGAAATGTGCAATGTGCGGGCAGCAGCAGTACAGAGTGGTCATGGAGGGTGAAATAGAATGATGCGCCACAGTGATATTGTCCATCTGATAGCTAACATTTCATTGATATAATAAATCTACTGCTGACAAAGATATGTAAGTCCAGTTAGAAACCTTTAGGAGAACACATCATTCTCTTTCATCTAACCATTCATTCATCTTCAACTGGTTATTCGAAATCGGGTTGCAGAGATAGCAGTTCCAACAGGGATCCCCAAGCTGGTGCCAGCCCTGGACAGAGGGCCCGTCAGCAAGTGCCTGGTGACCAGGTCTGCCATGGCACAGCCCGAAAGGGCAATTTGTATACCCATCCTTCCCAATCCTCTTGACCCCCCACCTGCGAAAGGAACCGATGGGGTTTCTTTCATCAATTTAAAGTGATAAATCTATCACTTTGACTGCATTGCCTGATCTCAGAACATCTACATCGGGCGATGCAGGTCTAGGGCTCAAGAGATTACCAAAGACTCTTACTATGAGCTGTTCCACTGGCTGCCCTCTGGGAAGTAGCTCAGATTACTTGTGTCAAAAACTGAGGTTGAGTAAAAGCTTCTTCCCCCAGAACAAATGCGCCATGAACATTCATTCCGATACTTATTGTCTAATACTCAAACATACCTTTTCACACCTTTTTCATGCATACAGTTTTTCACACCTTTGTGAAAATTTTGGTGTGTTTGTGTTGTTTGGTCACTAAAGTGATTTTTTTTTTATCTGAGGTGTACACTCCTATACAATACCATAAATATGATCTAGACAAACACACGCAAAAAAAAACTTCATAAATGTGTTAATGTTTTACTCTGAGTTATTTATAATCATAACAAAATGAGTATCAGGTACTCTAAGTCACTAAACACACCTCCATCTGCCCTAAATTACCATACACACACACACACACACACTCACACACACACACACAGAACCACACTTATGCCATGCACCCACACCCACAAAACTAAACATGACACAGTGACAAACTGATGGCTAAACTGTAACACATCTTGTGACATCAGGTAAAACACTGAATGCTAGTTTCTGTATTTGCAATAAACATGCTCAATGCTATACACTAACACTAATACTTACATTAACACTGACGGCAACACGTACACTACGACTCATACTAACATTAATACACACAACACTTACAACAACACAAGCACACACACACAATGACATTAACACTAACATTAAAACCAATTACTAACACCAATACAGACACCAACAATAACATTAACACTCACATTGTCACTGGCCCTCACCCTAACACCACTACCACCAACACTGACACCAAGTACTGGCTATAATTTTAACACTCACACTAACATTAAAACAAATACTCACACTAACCCTACTGTAACACACTCATACAACTAGATAAACAGGTAGAATGTGTTACCTGTATTCCACAAATGAAGCGTTGGTCATTTCATTATATGATCCGTTTTTGGTTTTAAAAAATTCTTATTAATTTGTGTATGTTTGTAGCTTCACGTTGGTGGTGATCTGTGTGTATTATTTACATCATCTACAATATTTATATAAAAAAAGACAATAAAACAATTTCCTGTTATTTTTGTATATTTCTGTACTAAAATATTTTAAAATAAGTAATTGTCGCAATTTAGTTTCTGCATTTTATAATTACAGATAGATGAATTTTTATAAAATAAAACATCAAACATTTAAATGTTTATACAGATTTTATCATTCTCCAGAATTTGGACCCTTTTTGGACTCAACCAGACTCAACAGGGAACCCATTTTCATTTGTGTGTTTTAGGTTTTTATACACACTCACATGCACCACCTTTATTTATACCTTAACCATAGTAACATTGTGTGTGTGTGTGTGTGTGTGTGTGCATGTGTGTTCATGAGCAGTGAGAATATCAGGGGATTTCCAAGTCTCAAAGCTAAACGCACATTATACACATGCATGCACACACACCCACACACACAATATAACAAGATAAATCGTAGATTAAAAAGTTTAATTTTAAAATAAATGAAAATCAATAAAGGAATAGAATTTTATGAGAGTGTGTAATGTGATAGGAGTGTGTGTTCTGTAGAATGGTGTATTCCATTTTTACTTCATATTTTGCCATTATTATTTTTATATGAATATTTTTGGGTTGTTGAACGGATCATTTGAGTTTCTGTTATTTCTTATAGGGAGATTTGAGTGTGGGAGTGTGGTTTGTTTAACCTCGTCGTAGAATGGCTGACTGGGAGTTGTGGCCCACTGGTGCCAACATACAACATGAGAGAGTATGGCACTAAAATCCATGGAGGCTTTGAACTCTCCACTGCTCAGAAGCATAATGAGATAAACGTAATTGCTCTGCATAAAGGGCGATATTAACTATGCATTTCAGATTCGCTGTTAATAATGAATCACAGAATAACAGCCACCTGCAGAGACAACATACAAAATGTTTTTTAATGGACCAGTTGCATTCCACACATGATGCATTACAAACAAATATATATATATAAAAAGTATATAAAAGCCTAAAAGTAAGACCAAAATTGCGTCATTTTGACCATTTCTGGCCATTTAGTAAATACAAAGCAAGATGTGTAAATGTGAATATTACTGGTCTGTGAAAGGATTCCAAATGCCATGTATGGTTTCTACTGAACGTGTATCGCTTTCACACCATAGTGAAGTTTTTTTTTTGGTAAAAATTACCCGGTGGATAAGGTGCGCATGCGCTCTGCATTTATTTCCCCTAAATACGCCTCATGACCAGTGACTCATACCTCATTTGAGCACTGAACAGAAGATTAGTGTTGATAATGAATGCAGTTTATTACTTAAAATAAAGTTACTTATAAGTTATAAGCAATATACTTTATTATATATAATAAAGTATAGGCCTATTACTTATAATGAGTTTCAGTTTAGAGTTTCAGTTAAATGAACTAGACTTTTATTATTTGATTGTTTTATTCCGGCATAGGAGAGAGATAATACAAACGCAGGGAAGGTTCTGCGCATGCGGGCTGCGCTTCAGCGGGCGTGACGTAATGACTCGAGCGCAAGACATGTCCGAACATATATCCCGGGCACGCGCCGCTCGCGACCGAGAGTGTGTGTGTGTGTGTGTGTGTGTGAGAGAGAGAGAGAGAGAGAGGGAGAGAGAGAGAGAGAGAGAGTATAAAGGCATCCATCCGAGAATTACTCAATTATTGTACGTGTGATCACATAACCGCACGCATCGTAATGTAACACACCCGCGTCGCGCGGTGCGCCTGGTGTAAAGTCCTCACGCACGCATACCTGTGCTATCTGTGGCTTAACTGTCACACAGCACGCAGTCCGGGAGGTTTCCACAGGTTAGGTGAGACGAGAGGATGCGCACCGCCAAAGCGGACAAATTGGCAGACGAGCTCACGAGCGCGGCGGCGGTCGGAGACACGGTGCGCGCTGGACTCCTGCTGAGGAACGGCGCTGATGTGAACCGCGCGAACCGCTTCGGGAGAACACCTGTACAGGTAACACACCGCTGCGTGATTCGTTTTAGCAGCTTTATTTTAGTGTTTATTTTCAAGCAATAAGGGTAAAACTTTTTGCTGATGTGAATGTAATTCACACCAATTACTGTCTCAGGTAATCAAAACAGGTATATGTTTCTGAAATAAATCCTTTTATTAAAAAGATAATGTAATAAAGCAGCAGGATCGTGTGTGTGTGTGTTTATGAACTAAACATTCAGAATCAATCAGAAAGTTAATTTATAAACGAAAATGAAAGTGAACTTCTCATCAGAATTAGCTGAAATGTTAAACGCGCGGGCGCACGCACACACACACAAAAAAAATAAAAATTAAATTTTAATTGAACTAACTGAAAAAAGCAGTGAGAGTTTGGTGATAAACTCAGGGTTTGTTGGCTGTGTTTGTAGTGTCGGGGGAACATTAGGTGAGCTGTCCTGGAGCCTGTGCCCCAAGAGGGCACTCTAACCTTAAATATTCTACTGTATATAACATATATTTTTGAAGACTTTGTGTGGCATTTGCGAGTCACATAAAAGCGGAAGAATAGACGAGAGCGCTTCGCGGAGCGCAAGTGGAACAGAGGTTGTGTGTGTGCGCGTCATGACCAACCAGAGACCTGAGCGCAGTCTGGAGTCATGAGCCAGACACACGGCGTGCCTACACACACACACAGAATTTATTATTCCGTTTTCATTTTATATTTCCTCATTTCATTGCCTTTTTAATCACAAATTTTTATCCATCTATTCCTACTATCTTCTGATTGATTTCTGATCTTAGGCAATACAAATGTCAATATTTGTTGTCAATAAAGCCTAAATCTTGAGAGAGAGAGAGAGAGAGAGAGAGATACGCAATAAGCCTACACTAAATTAGAAACGGTTGCATACAGTTATACGCACTGATACAAAAATAATTCCCAAAACTATAGACTCACAAATATAAATTAAAACGCGATAGCCTGCACACGCACACAGTAAGCAACATTTGTGTATATTGTGTACATTCCCCCTAAGTGTCTTTCTGTTGGTATGTAAACACTGACACTCTCCTAGTGTAATAAACTCCGCATTATTATTATTATTATTATTATTATTATTATTATTATGTTTCGAAAGGAAATGAAACCGCCGCTGTTTTCAACACGAGAATGTTATGTTGCCACAGTGCCTAAGTCTAACATATTTTATACATTAACCTCATAAACAAATCAAAACAAATAAACAAAGCTCGCGCTCTAAATACAAATAGGCCTATATAAATCAGCAAAGGACACTTATAATTTATTTACATTTCATGACAACGTTAACTGTAACTGGCAGTTTAATATCAGTTTATTAAAACCCAGATTAATTAATAAACTTGTTTCACTTGTAAATTGTAATAACTTACAGTTTCAATTTATTCAAGTTTAAATGCGCGACCGTCCCGGTTCATGGGTTTTAAAAGTGAAAAAAGGGCCTGTGTAGACAAATGATGTCTAAATTATAAACAGATTTTAACAGATTATTTAATTGAAATAATTGACTAAACTGAAAGCGCTTCGAGCGGTTGGCGCCTCGTGCGGAGAAAGAGGCATGGCCTCGCGCTGGTTTTAACGGAACAAAGAATACTTAAATAAATAAATATGGGGGGAAAAAAGACACATTATTAAAATAATAATAAAATGAAGGAGGGTTAGAAGATTGCTCGGTGGCTCGAGCCCGGATTCTCAGATCCCCAAACCAACGAACTATAGCCTTAGCCTAAATCCTTTTTTCCCCCGTTTGATTTCCTTAAGCCTGTGCTGTGAATATCTATAGTTAATATGAAATAAAATAATTAATATGAAGTTTGTGCTTTAATTGTACTGTAGCATTTAAATTAAGACTCAATCCATCCAATTAATGCCTTTCCATTCCCATTTTATTAGGAACAGCTCTACATTTGTGTGATTATTTAATCGGCTGCACAGTGTGTGCAGTCCTGAAGATACAGGTAGAGAGCTTCAGGTCAGATTTGCGTCAAACATCAGAGTTTGATTTGGTGTCTGTGAGTGTGTGAGTGAGTGAGAGAGAGAGATGTTTATTTTGTGTTAAAATAGATGTTCAAAAGAACACCTTTGAATTTTTAGCAAAAATATTAAAAATTAAAAGTATTTCTGAAAAATATTAATAAAAAATTACGAGTGATAGAATTATTGTCTTGGCCTTGCACATCTATCTATAATTGTTTATTTTTTTATTATTGTTTTGTGCAGCCTGTACTTTTAGTAAGCTAATTAGTATAGCCTCCCTCCCATGCCACTGATATCATGTGACTTGAAAACCGATCATGGTGGACAGAGAACCAACTCGCAAAAAAGACACAAGCTTTTTACAGAATCTGCCAAGAAAAACCTTCACTTGTTTTGTTTGTTTTGACACATTGTCAGTGAATGGTGTATTTGCATACTCATTAATATTCATTAGTGTCTACCAAAGATGGGTGTGTTCACAGGATCAATCTGTGTTCAATTATTTCAGTGTTTATACAACACATACAATGTATTTGCAGCTCCATCTCCAGATTACAATATATTCAAAACTCTGCGGCTAGAATACTCACTCATACCAACCGCTCTGCTCATATAACCCCAATCTTGTCTGTTCTCCATTGGCTCCCAGTTGTCTACCGTATCAAATTAAAAATTCTTCTCCTTGTTTTCAAATCTATATATGGCTTAGCTCCCACTTATCTTTTTAATCTGCTTGCCCCCTACATTCCGACTCGTTCACTCTGTTCCTCCGATTCTGTTTTTTTTGTTGTCCCTCGGTACTGCCTCTCTTCAATCTCCATATTTAAATCTTTACTCAAAACTCATTTGTTTTCTGAATGTTACACTTGAATCCACCTGTCCTCTGCATGTCTTTTTTTTCCTCATTGTGAGCTCTGGAAAGGCACTATATAAATAAAAATTATTATTATTATTATTATTAATGACTATTTTTTCTCATTTTAACATAGATTCTTAAACATGTAGTATACATTTTGAGAACCATGTATGGTCTGTGTCAATCTTTAAATAGTAATTCCTCAAAGTTAAAGTGCAATATTCAGGCTACTATACAGAGCATTCTGATCCAGCCTTGAGAATGATTTCAGTATTTTAACTTTTTAAAAAAGCATTCATAAAGACTGACATATATGAACTAAATACATAGTGTTATTTTCCTCTATGTATGAAGACATTTGAGATGTATATAAATATATAAACAACCAAAATAGCTGCTGAGTTACAGTGGTGCAAGCCATTGGTGTTAATAATTTCATAAAAATACCCCCCCCACAAACCTGGTAATGTGTAGCGCCTCCATGCGCAAGCTTTGATCCGGCGAGGCCTGACTCCACTAGAACTGTGGCATCACACCTGGTCATCCACGTGATGTAAAAGAAAACATGATATATCCGACCAGGCAACCTTTTTCCATTGCTCCGTAGTCCGGTTCTGATGAGCACACAAGGATTTGATGGAGGACACGGTGCTTGGGCACCTAAACGCTCTGCAGCTACATAGGTCCATATGCAACAAACTGCCATGCACTTTGTTTTGACTGCTTTATATCAGCGCCAGCGTTCGCTGTTTCAGCAGTTTGAACTATAGTAATTCTTCTATTAGATCAGACTACACAGGCCAGCCTTAGACATGTTTTACCTGATTGTGGAACATTTACTTTTTAATTATATTCATATTGTGATAGTTGTACAAGTAGAATTGTAATTAATATCTCATTCTCCATAAGCAAGTATTTTATAATAAAATACACTTTGTGCATTACAAGCTCAAATAAGTGTGTGTGTGTGTGTAGGTGATGATGATGGGCAATGAGAGCATGGCCAGCCTCCTCCTATCACAAGGTGCGAACCCTAACATGACGGACGCGAGTACGGGGTCAACACCGCTACACGATGCCGCACGCGAGGGTTTTCTCCGTACCGTAGAGCTGTTAGTCAGAGCCGGAGCCGACGTCACCATACTGGACTACAGTGGGCAGACCCCGGCCCAGCTCGCATTTCAGGGAGGCCATGCCCACATAGTCAACTACTTACAGCACCTTTAATAATATACTGGCTTTAGAAATGTCTATAAACTGTTTAAATATGATGACAGAATGCACTTTACACCTTTATTTTTATTAACGCTTATTAATGTCCTGTGTTTAATACTGTAATGTATCATCTATTATATCCATATTAATGTTTCTGTGCTGGAACACTGAAATATAAAGCAGTAGGGGTGCTTCGATCACAAATCAGAATCGGCCGACACAGATACCAGGCACAGGTGTGCATGGGTTTTGGGATCTACCATTTAAAATATTCTATTTATTGTGTAGTATTGTTTATTTATTTACTATTTATAGGATCTCACAAAAGTGAGTACACCCCTCACATTTTAGAAACCACTTCATTATATATGTGTGTATTATCATCATGTATATTATATGCAGCACATGGAACAAGGCTGTGTCAAATGAGTAACAAACCAAAACTCTTCCCTAAACATTTTTTAATGTTTTAAAAAATGTTTTAATGTTAAAACACACGCATCAGTCAGTGTGCATACTCATTAGTAAGCAGTGAGGGCAGGCATTTCTTTATAAATATCAATCTGAGTGTTTAGGAAATAGTCTATTCCTCACCGTCAGCCCACATGCATGGAGCAGTAAAGTAAACCCAGGCTGCCTCGGACTGCCAGAAACCACTATTTATTTCTCCCTGCGTAATTATTCCTGTGACTCTTTATTCTGCAGAGTAAGGCTCAAGCTATGTGAGCACTCCTGCTATAGGTGGATAAGTGAGGGTCGACTTAGAGTCCTGGCTTTAGCTGCTGCCTTTGAGGATAACTGTCCATACTCACATTTTGTTCTTAATTAGTCAATAAGGTGCGTGTTATGTCTTTTGACAGACATTCCCCCACAGGGTTTTGCTTTAGAAAACCTTAAAAGAAAATTGGTAATATTCCCAGACCGGCAACGGTATGGTGATGTGGCTATTGACTCATGTGTTTTGCCTCATCACAGTAATATCAGTTTATGTGATTGGCTAGTGGAGAGACAACCGATCAGAAACAATGACTTTATCGGCCGATTTTGATCAGAGCACCCTTATAAAGCAGATTATTAAATGAAGATGAAATTGTTGAGCCTGTTTATATACAAATGCTGATTTTCGTCATTTCTGCTGCACTACTTTAAATCTAAATATACTGTATGTCTAATGCATATAAATTATAAATATATTGTGTCTGAATTGTTTCCCATTGTAAGTGAATTTACTTTAGAATCTTATGTTTTTAGAATAAAAAAATATATATTATATGAATAGAATTATCAGGAATATTAACACAATATATTAAAAGTATAATTATGTATATCTTGTATATCATGAAACTTAGACTGAACATGGAATGAGGAAAAGTTTTGGTGTTTATTGTTCAGGCTGCTGAGATGTGATTACTATTAAACACCAATGATTAAAAACCATGATTAAACTAAAAACCAAGCAATTAAAGGAGTTTTATTGTTCTGCAAAAACCTTGTGTTCTTGTTAAAATATGATCAGGCACTTAGCTTGATACAGAAGTGTGTTTGTATGTGTGTGTATATCTGCCTGTCTGTCCGTCCATCAGGATGATCAATTCTTGGGCAGCATCACGGACAACTGAGCCATTGCCTGTGCGCAGACACACACACATAAGAAACACCAGAGAAAATCATAACTGAACTGAAAGTCAATGTGTGACAATTTAATTTACATATACAGCTCTCTGTGTGTGTGTGCGCGTGTGTATATCCATTAAGTACAGTCACATTCCACTCCACGTGTTGCTCTGAACGGTTGAGCTGCATCTGAGCTGCTAGGGATAAAACTGTGTGTTTGTGTGCGTGTCTCTTTCTCTTACTTGGTGCTGGCTGATCGTCTCCTCCCAGTTGAGCTGGCTGATCAGTGGGATAGCGGTCAGTAAGATGCTGCTCGCTTTGTTTGAGTTTTCTTTCATGGTTTTCAGCACATTGTCCACACACACCTGCAAACACCACACAAACACTGAGTTATGAGGTTGTGGTGTAATAAAGCAGAGTTATGGCCATCCTGAATGATGATTAATTTCCTCTAGCAGCACATACTCGAGTGTTGTATTCCTCTTACACCACAGCAACTCTCCAACTACTAAATTTTTCTATTCATTTATTTATGTCATCCTTTTTTCCATTTAATTTAATATTCAGTGAAGTGAGTGAGTTCCTGTTCTCGCTTACATTATAGCAGCTATAAACCCTCGCTCCCTCAACAGTCTCTCCTTAATCTCTCTCTTAAGTTAATAAGATAAAAACTGCAGCTTGACATTAGGGACAGGAATCAACTACTGATTCTATTAAAATTGCAAATCTGGGCCTCCGAGTGGCGCAGTGGTAAAGTGCTCGCCCCATCATCCAGCGAACCAGCGATCCCCGGGTGCTGCTGTTACCTCTCACAGCCGGAAGCCTAGAGAGAGCTGATTGGCCGAGCTCTCTCAGAGGGGAGGGATGAGAGGTACTTTGTGCTCCCACATTAATCACG
>JAOVVB010000041.1:30324467-30341841 GCA_028570985.1 Heterobranchus longifilis
TATATATATATATATATATATATATATATATATATCTGTTCTATTTTGTTGTTAGCACGCTAAAGTAAATTTAGATTTTGATTGATTTAGAGTAATTCAGTTTGATTTTGCTCATTTAAATCCCTGTCAAAAGCAGATTGGCCTGTATATCAACCCTGTATTCAGGGTCCCAGTGACCTGGAGCCTATCCCAGGAGACTTCGGGCACGAGGCAGGGTACACCCTGGATTGGGTTCCAATCCATCGCAGGGCACACACACATACACACACTCACATTTACAATTTGGGATCGCCAATCAGCCTAACCTGCATGTTTTTGGACTGTGGGAGGAAACCGGAGTACCCAGAGGAAACCCACCAAGCATGGGGAGAATATTAGGGCTGAAATGATTCCTCGAGTAACTCAAGAAATTCGATTACAAAAAATGGTCAGTAAGCACAGACGAAGAAGAAGCGCTTACATCACCCAAAAAAGCGTGAGAAAGCGCAAACAGTTAGCTGTGTATTGATTTGATGGAGCGTTCTGTTGCGGGCTGCAAAATGGAAAGGAGTGATAAAAATATCAGCGAGCCAAGAGATGAAGAAACCAGCAAGAGAAAAATTACAGAAATTGTCAGTAAAGGCTTATGTTATGCCTGAGCTGTAAATTTTGAAACTTTTAGTCCTGAAAGTTAAGTTGCACAACTTAGTGTTTTTGTATAATTATTTATTTTAATGTGTGTTATGCACCAAAATGCCCCCCTTTTTGCCAAAATGAACCCTTTTATTTAATCAAGAGAATGCAAATGTATTTCCTCTCTCCTGTCTGTCTCCGGGTCATGCCCATGCCTGCGAGTGTGTGTTTTTGTCTCTACCAGTCACACCATCAGAAGACATTATAAAGAACGCACATCATGCAAACGCAATACTCGCAATAATTAAATTAGTAAGATACTCACCCTTACACTATCACAAATTATACACTGTCATGTGTATAAATGTCAAATATAAAAAATTTATGTTATGGACTTGTTTTACAGAGCCGTTGTTGCAGCCATAGAAACCATCACTAGCCATAATGACGAAATGGTTGCAAGGTCTGTAAAAAAAACAACTGTGGCGTGACAATGGAGTGGACATCAGTGAAAGATCAATTCAAAGTCAAAGTGAACTTTATTGTCAATACGACCATGCAAACAGAATTTTACATATCAGATCGAAATTTTGTTCTTCAGACTCCAGATGTGCACAAAAGGATAAAAAAAAAAGTGTTTAGACATACAACAAGTGACATACTTAGTAGACATACGTAGTGCAAATAACTTACATACAACAAACAACAAATAGGCACAACAAGTAACAGGAGAGCACACAGGTTATGACAGTGAGACAATAAGCATAACATGGGACATTTAGAGTGTTGCAGATTACCACTTAAATGTTACAGTGTCACAGGAAAATGCAGTATGGTGATTGAAGTGAATTGAGTGCAATAAATGTACGTAATGTAAAGTGCAAATGCAAATAGCAGCATGGAGATACATGATATATATTGTGCGTATTTATGCTTGTGCTGTTTTTGTTATGTTAAATGTAAACATGTCCATGGTATCTTTTGAGGGAGTTGATGAGTCTGATAGCTTGAGGGAAAAAGCTGTTACTTAGTCTGGTGGTCTTGCAGCGCATGCTGCGGTAGCGCTTGCCGGATGGTAAAAGGGTAAACAAGTCATGAGCTGGGTGAATGGAATTTTTGATGATGTTAATGGCCCTCTTGCTACAGCAGGACAAATATAAGTCTTTAATGGCTGGTTGGGCTGATCTGGTGATCTCACCACCCTCTGCAGGGCCTTCTGGTCAGCAGCAGTGCAGTTCCCGTACCAGGCTGCTGGTGAGGATGCTGTCAATAGCGCATCTGTAGAAGGTGGAGAGTGCAGGAGGTGGAAGGTCAGCTTTTCTCATCCTTCGGAGGAAGTGAAGGCGTTGCTGTGCCTTCTTTGACTATGGAGGTGGTGTTGGCGGTCTATGTCAGATCATCTGTGATGTGCACCCCCAGAAACTTGGTGCTTTTCACAGACTCCACAGCACTGCCATTTACAGTGAGAGGGGTATGCGGCTTGTGGTTCTTCCTGAAATCCACATTAATTAATTTTGTTTTGCTGACATTAAGTTGTAGGTTGTTAATGTCGCACCAGTTGATAAGTTGATGTACCTCCTCTCTGTAGTCTGAGTCGTTGTCGTCACTGATGAGGCCTACCACTGTTGTATCATCTGCGAACTTGATGGCACAACAGTCATGTGTCATCACCATGAATAACAGAGGGCTCAGCACACATCCCTGGAGGACCTGGAGGTTCATGATGGTGGTCTCTGAGGAGTTTTTGCCAACTTTAACTGTCTGTGGTCTTTCTGTGAGAAGGTCAAGTATCCAGTTACATAGTGGGGTGCTGATACCTATTTCACAGAGTTTGTGTACTAATTGTTGTGGGATGACTGTATTGAAAGCAAAGCTAAAGTCAACGAACAGCATCCGAACATAGCTGTTTTTATTTTCCAGGTGGGACAGTCATAGATGAAGTGCTGTTGATATGGCATCATCAGTGGAGCGCTTATGCAAACTGGTAGGGGTCGAATGTGGTTGGAAGACTGGATGTTATATGGGCCTCGACTAACCTTTCAAAGTACTTCATCATGATGGGTGTGAGTGCTATGGGCCGGTAGTCATTTAGTGTTGTGGCTGGGGACTTCTTTGGTAGCAGTATGATCGTGGTGGCTTTGAAGAATTTTGGTATGGTGGCTTGGCTCAGAGAGGTGTTAAAAATATCAGTGAGAACGTCTGTAAGAGAGTCAGTACAGTCTCTAAGCACACGCCTGGTATGTTGTCAGGACCTGCAGTTTTCCTGGGGTTTACCTTGAGTAGGGTCCTCCTCACATCGACTGGGTCCAGCTGAAGTGTTTCACTCCAAACAGGGGAAGGAGGGACTTTTGTTGGTGTGGTGGTATTTTCATCCTCAAACCGGCTGAAGAAGGTGTTGAGTGAGTTCAGAAAGTCTATGTTGTCCTCACACAGTGATGGTGTCGGTCTGTAGTCTGTGACTGACCGGATGCCTTGCCATAGGCGTCTAGGGTCTTTTGTGTCTGTAAAGTGTGCTTGTATTTTTTGTCTATAGGCACGTTTGGCTGTTCTCACACCCCGGTTTAAGTTTGCTCTGGCAGATCTGAGGGCATCTTTGTCACCGGAATTGAAAGCATTGTTCCTTGCTCTCACAAGCTCATGTACCTCCCTAGTAAACCAGGGTTTTGCGTTTGCTCTTGTGGTTACATCTTCCATGCATTTGAATATGTATCCCATCACAGACTTAGTGTATTCTGTGAGGTTGACCAATCTGTGTGCTCAAATCAGTCCTGGAGAGCTGAGGTAGCTCCCTCTGGCCATGTTCTGATTTGCTATACAGAAGGCCTGCTTCTGGTTAACAATGGTCTGTATGCAAGAATTAGCCTGACAGAGAGAGGTCCGAGTTCCCTAGGTGGGGGTGGGGAACATCTCTGTATGCTTGTTTGATGTTGATGTAGACCTGGTCAAGAGTGTTCTCTCCCCTGGTAGCAAAATTCACAAGTTTATGATAATGTGGTAACACCGTCTTTAGTTTGGCCTGATTGAAATCGCCAGCGATTATGTAAACAGAGTCCAGGGTAGAGTTGTGTATTGAGCTCACAAACTGGTACAATGAGGCCAATGTATCGTTAGTGTTTGCACTGTGTGGAATATAAATAGCTGTGATGATGATAGCTGTAAATTCTCTGGGCAGGTAAAATGGTCTACATTTAAGTGTTAAATATTCAATGTCCTCAGAACAGTGACTTGCGACAATTTCGGCATTTGTACACCAGTTGTTGGTAATAAAAATACAAATACCGCCTCCCCGAGATTTTCCATTGAGAGGATGACTCCTGTCCGCCCGGAATGTTGTTAGACCGTCCACCTGAATGGCATTATCTGAACCATTACGATTAAGCCATGTCTCTGTGAGGATGATGGCACTGCAGTCTCTCACCTATCTTTGTGTGGTTAAATCCAGTCTGAGGTAATCCATTTTGTTTTCCAGTGAACGGACGTTGGATAGAGGGATAGAAGGAAGTGCCGGTCTATAAGGCTTAGATTTAAGCCTGGCGCTAATACTCGCTCGCCGGCCCCGCTTACTATGTCTCGCACACCGCTTACGATGCATCTTATGCCGGTTTGCGGTGGGGGGAAGGTCCGCTGCTTTGCAGGCCCTTTGGTCCTTCTGGCGTAGAATGCCGAGCTCGTCGAGAGTTTCAATTTCCAACGCCCAGAGAGTGTCTGGAAAAAAGTTTGAATGAATGGAGTTTCGTAGCGTGAGTAATGAGCTGCTGTCGTAGATAATTTTAGTGCCTCATTGTCGCGGTACAGACGAAACATTTAACATCAAACGCACATCGCTATCGGGAGTTGAAGTGGCCGCTGCCGAGCAGGGCGCCGCCATCTTGGAAATCCATGATGCACTTCCTCCTGCTCTGGTGTCCCATAATTAAATCAAGTCAACTGAAATCAGATAAAATTAAAAAAATAAATAAATGAATGAATTAATTAATTTAATTAACTATCACTATTTTGTAGATAGACTACAGAAGATTTGCTCGCGTACTGCTGTTTATTTAATGAAAAGCTGCTGCAGAAAACCTGACATGATTATGAGGCGGGTCGGGTTTGCTGTCGCTACCAGGCTCTGCGTCCAAACGCTGACTTTTTTGCACCTTTTCTTTGTCTGAACAGAATTATGGATTAGAGACGGAGAACCTGAAAACCCTGTCTCACAAACTAAACGCGTCAGCGAAGAACCTGCAGAACTTCATCACGGGCCGCAGACGCAGCGGGCACTACGACGGCAGAACCACGCGCAAACTCCCCAACGACTTCCTGACGTCAGTGGTGGATCTGATCGCTGCGGCCAAGAGTCTGCTGGCCTGGCTGGATAGGTGAGTGCTGCAAAGAGCTACACACACACTCACATACACACACACACACACACACACACACACACACATATTATGGACTGTATAATAACACAATTATTCCTTTGGGTTCCTCTGGGTACCCCGGTTTCGTGTTCCCCCCGAATAGCTACAAGGAAAATGAAACATGTCTCAGAAAGGGTTTTGGGTTTGATGGATAACTAAAGGTTCTCGAAGATTCCAGAAGATCTCTGAACCATCTTAGAACCCTTTAGAGTTCTGAGTGTTTTCCCGTTCAGGGTGTGCTTTTGCATTGCTTCGCATTTAGTGCTCGTGAGATCCCTGTATTTTGTATTATTCATGTAAGTCTATGCTAGAACCTGAGCAGGTGGAGTTACTGTTGATTATTTTCCCATAACAAATGCTTTTTCTGCACTCACACCACAGTGATCCACCAAATTTTATTTAACAAGCAAAAAATTTAAATTAATTTTTTTATTTATTCCTGTTGTCACGTATGTTATAGCAGCTATAAAGACTTACTCCCTCACCACTGGGTCAATTTTAATAGAAGTTAATAAGACAAAGCACAGGTATAGGTTTGTCTCGTTAAAGAGAAACCAGTAGGAGGTGAGAACGGAATCACCAGGGATCATCTGATACGATATGATCACGATACCCGGGTGCTGATTCAGTGTGTATTGAGATTCTGTAACAATCATGATTTTACACATTATATATAATTTCAGATTTTGTGATAGTTCTAAACAAACTTTACATATAATCTGTCCCTAACACACAGGATGTTATCCTGCCTGCTGATGTTTGATTAAATTAGAGCGTAAATTCTTAACAAATCCTACAATGTGATTTTCAGGATTTTTTTCTTTTATTTTGGTGAGTTGAGGTATACCTATGATGAAAATTACAGGCCTCTCTCATCATTTTAAGTGGGAGAACTTGCACAGTTGGTGACTGACTAAATATTGTTTGTCCCCCCCACTGTTTGCCCCACTGTGTATATATATATATTTTTGCTCACAGTTCTTGTGATCCTTTTGACCCCACAGGGTGAGATCTTGCGTGGAGCCCCAGGTCGAGGGAGATTATCAGTGGTCTTGTATGTCTTCCATTTTCTAATAATTGCTCCCACAGTTGATTTCTTCACACCAAGCTGCTTACCTATTGCAGATTCAGTCTTCCCAGCCTGGTGCAGGTCTACAATTTTGTTTCTGGTGTCTTTTGACAGCTCTTTGGTCTTAGCCATAGTGGAGTTTGAAGTGTGACAGTTTGAGTTTGTGGACAGGTGTCTTTTATACTGATAACAGATGCCATTAATACAGGTAAGTGGAGAACAGTGGTAGCATGGTAGCAGGAACCTCTTAAAGAAGAAGTTACAGGTCTGTGAGAGCCAGAAATCTTGCTTGTTTGTAGGTGACCAAATACGTATTTTCCACCATAATTTGCAAATAAATTCTTAAAAAAAAGATTTTTTTTAAAAATTTTGTCTCTCATAGTTGAGGTATACCTATGATGAAAATTACAGGCCTCTCTCACCTTTTTAAGTGGGAGAACTTGCACAATTGGTGTCTGACTAAATACTTTTTTGCCCTGCTGTATAAAGCTATTTTGAGACAATGACCATTATCAATAGCGCCATACAATTAAACCTTGGATTTCGAGCATTATTCGTTCTGCAAACGTGCTTGTAATCCAAAACACTCCTATAAGAAAAGAATTTCTCCATAAGCAGTAATGGAAACACAGATTTGTTTCACAACCCAAAAATATTCATATAAAAATGATTATTACAAAATCTAAAGTTAAATAAAAACAAATGCACTTTTGAAAAGAATTGTGGCTGGTATGAAGAAGACAAGAGTGGAGGAGGAGGAGGGGACTTTTTTCACAATTTTCACAAACGGAATAATTTCTCTCTGTTGGCTCACTGGCATCTTTTTCTTTTTTGTGTGACTTTAACAAGAAACCTATCTAATGACACTTGCTTTTGCCTCCTTTTGAGGATTTTGCGGAAATGTGACATTGCATTGTCATTAAACAGATTCATCGCTCGCACTGCCCTTTTTCTTCAAGGGGACCATAGTTGCAGTACAGTTACTAAAAAACTGTACTGTACTACACTTGGACACAAACAAATAAAATGTTTTACACGCACAAACACGTGGTCACAATGCTATACTAAACAGTATATAGTCACACAGATGTTGACTATACGAGTGAGGCACGTGCACCGAGAACGAGCACGGAAGGCAATTACCCACAAACCTGCATCAAGAGAGAGAAAAGAACCATTGGCTTAGTTGTGTGTCTGTGCACGGCAGACGTACTTCTCGTATTTCAACATCTTGCTCGTTTTTCAAGTTAAAATTAAAACATTTTGCTCATCTTGCAAAACACTCGCAGACTAAGTTACTCACAATCCAAGGTTTTACTGTATGAATAAATTTTAATTGAACTGAATGAGAACAGTGTACTGAGGTGATGAGAAGTCCCCAAATGGCTCAGGTAGCTGCAGCAAAACAGAAAGATATTACATTTATGTTACAACTAGTGGTGTCAATCAATAAAAAAATCTAGTTTATCACAGTCATTGATACCACAATTTTAAAATAGTTAGATTTACTTGTATTATAAATGTGCAATGTTGGAATTAAGAAACGCATGACTATCTGGTTAGGGGAAACAAATATGTAGTTTTATAATATCTTAATAACATTTAAGAAATGTTGAATTAAAATCGCTCAACTGGTAAATTCCTTGCAACAGGACTCACATTGTGAACCCTGTCTGCTCCAATAGAGGTAACCATATCTTTTATCCTCTTTTTAACTGGCTAGCACATGGCTCAGCAAAATATATTCCTTCTGATTTTAATATGCCCAGAGTGAATGAGTGCAGTTGCCATCATTTGCTGTTACACTGAGAAAATTATGGATACTTACTGATGTCCAGTGGTCTGTAATTGTTCTTGTCAAAATAGTTCCAATTTTCAAAAAAATCTTTCCACGGAAAAATGCCATTTTTCCATTTTCTACAAGTCTCTTTAATTGTGTTCTCATCTTGTTTATAAAAACAACATGATTTAAATCCGCATTCTTTATAGCATCCAGATTTGCCCATGTGAAACAATAGAGATTAATACATCAGAGTATCAGAGTAGTAGTATTTACTGACTGTCCATCGGCCATCAGACCGTCTATCAACCTGTCCGTCAGCCATCAGCCCGTCAATTAGCTCGTCAATCAGACTGTCCATCAAACATCAGACTGTCCATCAAACATCAAACTGTCCATCAGACAAGTAAAAGTTCATCTAAGAACGGAGTTCTCTTCTAATAGAGACCTGTTGTCGTTTAACGCCTTAGTATAGATAGAGATTATAACAGTGGACTGTAGGGATCTGTTGGAATTCCGGAGGGAAGTGTGTGTCTGTGTGTGTGTGTGTGTGTGTGTGTGTGTGTGTACCTTGATGTGCATCCTGGCCCGTTTGAGCAGACTCAGTGTTGTGTGTCGCGTACTGTCGGGTCCTAAAGGCACAAGCTGCTTTAGCTGCTCCAGATAGAGACGCAATTTAGCACGTCTGCGCACACACAGACACACAGACACACAGAGTCAGCACATTACAGTCTGTATATAGAAACACAGGCAGTGATGACGGATAATCAGAATCTGTGGACCTTTTTCTGTGTGTGTATGTGTGTGTGTGTGTGTGTGTGTAGGAACACACATGCCACAAAAACAGGCACACCCTGAACACACTTTCATTCCAGTAGTGTTTATGTAGGGAAAACCATACATGTATATACCATATGTACCTATACCTCACACACTTCCTCACACACTCCCTCACACAGTGTTTTATATAGGCAGTACTGACCCTCACACACCTGCCAACACACAGACACTGAACTGTCAGGCATTAAGGTGGAGCTGCTCTTAAAACTTACTATATGTTTGTACAAACTATCTGCTTAGCTTTGCCCATTCAGCACCACAAAGTCACCACTCAGCCTTGTTCACTTAGCACTGCAGTCACCATTCAGCCCTCACCACTTGTAATGTGCTGGTAATTCCCTGCTGCTGACTTAACACACACACACACACCGACTCACATGTAACATATGCAGTGCTCAGAGAGAGTGTTTTCACCAAAACTGCTGATGTCTGTATTAATGTTAAACACATGAGAGATTAATCACAGCTGTGTAATCAACAGAGTGTGTGTGTTTGTGTTCGATGTGTGTGTTTGTGTATGCTAGCAGTAATGGATTCCTCACAAGTGTGCATCCTAAGGAACCTGTCCAGGTGATAATCGAGGTACAGGTATCCATTAGATATTAGCCATGTTAGCAATGTAAAGTTGTAGCTTTGTGGTTTCACTTTTTTTTTTTGTGCGGTTAATTAATAAAAAAAATTTAATCTAGTTAACCACAGTCATAGTCTAGTTAATCACAATCTTAAATTACTCAGATTTACTTGTATTATAAACGTGCGATGTTGGAACAAAAAAATGCATGACAAACTGGTGGAAGGAAACAGATCATGCAGTTTTATAATCTCTGAAACCTTAAAAGTTAACAAATGGAACCCGCACTGCATGCAGTGGCTGGGTAGAAAAACCCACCAATGGCAGGGCTCGGACCCAGATTCTCAGATCCAAAAAACAACAGAGCCTTAACTGCCACCTTCATTCAATGTATTCTTGTAAAAATAGTTCCCCTTAAAGGAAGCTCGAATACACAGCTTTGTTTTATTCCAAACATTTCCATTCAGAAGCTTTTTATAATGGGGCACGGTGGTGTAGTGGTTAGCACTGTCGCCCTGCACCTCCAGGGTCCGGGTTCGATTCCCTTATCTGTGTCTCTGTCTTTCTCCGGGTACTCCGGTTTTCTCCCACAGTCCAAAGACCTGAAGATTAGGCTAATTGGTGTTCCCTAAATTGCCCGTAGTTTGTGAATGAGTATGTGTGTGTGCCCTGCGATGGATTGGAACCCTATCCAGGGTGTACCCCGCCTCGTGCCCTGAGTCTCCTGGGATAGGCTCCAGGCCCCCCGCGACCCTGAATACAGGATAAAGCGGTATAGACGACACTCAGTGAGTGAGTGAGTGAGCTTATTATGATGAAAATTGCCGAGTAACAGTGCTGCAACTATGAGAAGCCACGAGGGTTAAACTTGATCATACGATAAATTTTTTGTAAATAAAAATATTAATGTGTTAAAATTCTAAATTAATAACATCCTGACAGCCCTACTTTTTTATATTGTTTGAAAGCAAACAGGAACCCAAAAAACTTGTCCCGAAAACTGCTGCACTATTTTTACTTGCTCTGAAGATGTTGGTAAAAAGGGCTTTCCTATCCTGACATCAGCAGGAAGTGACCTCACGCTGACTGAAAAAGTGGCAACTGCCTGTGAGGTGTTTTTTCAGGAACGTGCAGTCTCAATACTGGCAATGTAACATATACATACACACAAACACACACACATAGGTGTAGCAGACCGCTTAATACATTATGCAATGTTTATCTTAGTTATTGTAAATTAGCAAATTATATGCAAATTAGCTTACCCGGCATACTATATTCAGCCAATCAGATGAGAGGAGAGGAGCATGTGTGTGTTTGTGTGTGTGTGTCAGACCTAGCAGTAAGTTTACATGATAAAGCTTCTCATTAGAGCTGAAACGATTCCTTGAGTAACTCGAGTAATTCAATGACGAAAAATGATTGAGGAAAAATCTTCTACCTCAAAGCTTCTTTTAATAAATTTTAAAAGCTTGCGTTATGTTTTTGTGCAATTATTTGTTTGGCGTGACACAGCGCGCTTCCGGACGCAAGCCGCCAGTAAACACAGACGAAGAAGAAGCGTTTATGTCACCCACAAAGCGGAAGGAGACGCAAACAGTTAGCTGTGTATTGATTTGAGGGCGCGTTCTGTTGCGGGGCTGCAAAATGGAAGAGAGCAATAAAAATATCAGCGAGCCAAGAGATGGAGAAACCAGCAAGAGAAAACGACAGAAATTGTCAGTGAATTATGTTATTAAAATTATGTTATGCCTGAGCTTTAAATTTAGAAACTTTTAGTCTTGAAAGTTAAGTTGCACAACTAAGTGTTTTTGTATAATTATTTAATTTAATGTGAGCCTTAGTTTTTTTGATACTTAGTCATTCGAAATACCTTTTTTTTAGTTTAGTCAGAGAAAAGGCTTTAAAATAAGAATGTATGACACTGTAATGCACTTAATTCATCTCAGTCAACTTTAAGCTATTCCTTGTACTGTGAATAATGACAATGTTTATTTTTGATAAAATGCTGTATGCATTTATAAAATAAAAGTAGATTTTTCTAAAAAGAAAACCAATTAATCATCGTTTCTCTTATATATTTTACATTGCTGTTTAATTAAGCAAAAGTACATTTTATCCAATTACTCGATTAAATTTTTGATAGAATACTCGATTACTAAAATATCCGACAGCTACAGCCCTACTTCTCATCATTTTCTTTTCATCAGCACAGACATGGTGTTCTGCATTCTGATTGGTTGCGATTGAGGATCACCTGAATTTGGGGACTGCATTCATTCGAAGGACACAATTTGTTTGGTCTTTAACCAATTTAATAAATGTCTGATTTAATCGGTTATGCGAAATGATCAGTGTTTTTTTTCTTGGTTGATTCAATTGCTTACTATAAGACCTACTGACACAAAGCACACTGTATAGTGCACTATATTGAGATCCTACTCACTATATAATGCACTGCGAAGATAATAAATTGAAGTTTATAATAATAATAATAATAATAATATATATTATATAATTCATAATTTATTTATATTAGAAAAGCTGTTTAATACACACTAAAGTGTATACAGCTTTAGGTGCGACACTATGACATAACCGGCCTTCAAATGCGGTCTTCAAAAGATGCAGCCTCTGAATTAAGACACATTGTAGTGTATACAAAACACTTCTGAGATGCAGAAGAGGTTACAAAATGACTTTTTATATTCCACACAGATCCTGATCCACTTGTATACGGAATCAGCAATGAGCCACCTACACGCCCTAAACCAAAGATCTTTACATTTACATCTACTGTACATATTGCCGTAACATCCACTAGGGGGCACTAAACTGAAAATTCACTTTTTGTGTTATTTTCAGGAAAAAACAATGTGGAGGTGTAATATTGACACAATTTTAAAAATGTACTGGTGCAATTTCTCACAATGACAATGGTGTATAACGTACGGGGGGGGGGGGGGAGAGCAAGCAGTGACTCACAGCTAAGTTGTTATTATTACATATGTTTCTTTCATGTTAGTTCATGATGCAGATGAATCGATTTGTTTAGCATGAGATCACATCACCCCAGCCAATAGGTGGAGCACATGGCCTCTGGCCCACTAGCCCACTATTTTGCTCCAGGTAAATGAACAAAGCTAAGAGCACAGGTGACCAACAGAATAAAGGAAAGAGAGTGAAAATCTCTCACCTGTGTTTTTCCAGCTCATTGTGCGATGATCTGAAAAATAAACAAAGTTGAAATATCAAATTTAAGTAAAAGGTCAGAAAATAAGTGTGTGCAGGAGTGATGGATGATGATGATAAAGGAGGGGGTGTACCTGCTGTTGCCACTGCTACTTGGTCTGCGTGAGAGCAGCTGTGCCTTTTTCTTCCTGTTGAAGTCGGAGCTGTATGGTAACACTGAAGCATAACCATGTTCAGCCTCTGTATATAAACACACACACACACACATACATAGACTATCAGTGTGGAAATCCCTTTACATAATTGACAGTCTCTGTGCGGTGTTTTTTTATGATTTTTTCAGTCTGCTCGGTTAAAACCCAGAGGTGGTGAAGGTCCTGACCGTCTAATATTGTAGAAGTGAACCCTTAGACTGAAAGACGAACAGCTTTTGCTCAGATCCAGCACTAAAGCAGGTCTATAACACAGTTATTAACCCCGAGCAGGGAGGAAAGCTCGCCCCTGGTGGTTTTGGTACAAAAATGTTCTTAATGCTCAGCAAAATAGATAGATAGATAGATAGATAGATAGATAGATAGATAGATAGATAGATACTTTAGTGATTCAGAAAGGAATTTCCAAGTGTATAGTACACTATACCATAATCACTATACTTAGTGCACCATATCATACACACCATATAGTGCACCACACCATACACCTTACTCACTATATAGTACACTACATCCTAGTTACTATTTAGTGCATGATATCTGAAACCCTAATCACTACATAGTGCACGGCACCTGAGACCGTACTCACTGTATAGTGCACTATACCTTTATCAGTACACAATGCAGTATAGTCTAAACCCTTCTCGCTATTAGAGCTGTGTGATTTAATCGGTTATCAAATAAAGATAGTCGATGTTTTTTGGTCGATTCACTTACTCACTACTGACACAAAGCTCATTATAGAGTGCATTACACTGAGACCCTACTCACTGTATAATGCACTAGTTTGGAGGACAGTCAAAAGATTGTAGTATATCCCACAATGCACTGCAGCAAGGCCCAGTGATGCACATTAGAGCCTACATGGGTTAGGGGTTAGGTTTGTGATTTAATCAATAATCAATAAGGGAAGAAACACACCCACACATACTTTCATGGGTTCCTAAAGTGAAATGTTGATCTTAAGCGTTTATGGCTATAACACTACATGTATACATGGCGTAGAAATTAGTAAATGAAGTGAAGTAAATAAAGTGAAAGTTTAGCACTGATGTGAGGATGTGTGTGAGAAGAACGAGCGATAATAATAACTTACCTCTGTCTCTTCTCTCCAGATACTCTGCAGCCTCGAGCAGGATTAAAAGAGAATTCAGCTCCATCCCGAGGCAACTGCTCCAAAAACTTAGAAAATATTTACAAACTACAAGAATCGAAACCGATTCTGGGTGAAAAAAAAAAAATAAACGGAAAAAATAAAAGAAAAACAAAAAAGTTGGTAACGCCCCGTTATGGCCAAGTAGCTCAGTGTAGTGAAGCGAGTCGCCCAATTCACATCAACGGCACCTACAGTGAACCTTCAGCGTGGTTGACAGCTCAGCCGGCCAATCACAGCGCACCATGAGGCGAAGGGCAGGAATAAGCAACGCGTCGCGCCCAATCCGGGGCAGTTCGCGTGAGAGAATTTGGATACCGCATGAGCTCGCGTGTCATTGGCCAGGCAGTGATAGTAACAAAGTAGAAGCTATAGCCCTAGCAACAGAGCTCGTGACTCCGCCTGGACGATCTCTGATTGGTGGGACGGATTCGGTGCTGGCTGCTGATTGGGCGATGTACCTCCGCTGCGAGGAGCTTTACTTTTACTTCCGCTCAAACTCTGAACTTGCCTACGTGTTGTGAGAGCGGCTGGGAGACGAGTCGTGGCGGAAGTCACGTTTGTTTTTCAGACAACGCTCCGAGAACTGTCAAAAACTCAGGGAAAGTTTCAAGAAAAATAGGAATCAAACTTATTTTCCAGTTTGTAAACAGTGAAGCTCTTGACGAAATTCCAAATCCTACAGCTCTGAGTTCAATGCCTCCCTCCCATGACATGTACAAACACCAGCCATTTTACCAAAACACCTTCAATTCATCTTATTCTTCTTTAATCAATTTCAGCACTGTCGGGGGCGGGGGGGGGGACTATTTAAAACCTGATGGCTCAAGTTGGCATTTCTGGTGTTTGGTTTAAGTTCATAAGGCACAAGTAACACTGAATGACAATATTAATAATAACAGAATACATTTTGTAGAACATGGCTTAGTGGTTAGCACGGTCATCTCGCACCCTCGGTGCTGGAGGTTTTAATCCCTCCTCTGCTCTAGGCGTGCATGTGGAGTTTGTATATGCTTCAATTATAGAATAAATTCATTACATACAGACTGAGATATTGCAAGTGTTTACTTCTTTAAATTTTTATGATTATGGTTTCCAGCAAATGAAACCCCAAAATTCAGTGTCTCAGAAATTTAGAACATTGTAAAAAAGTTCAGTATTGGAGTCTCATGTTCAATATTGGTATCACACGCTAACCAGCTAATTACAAACACTCAAAACACCTGCAAAGGTTTTCAAGCCTTCAAATGGTCTCTCAGTCTAGGTCAGTAGGCTACACAATTGCTAAAGAAGCTCTCTGTTCACAAAGTGTTGTATCTATGCACATTAATGGAAAGTGGCATGGAGGGAAAAAATGTGGTAATAAAAGAGTTGCAAAAGCAACAGGGATAACTGCAGCCTTGAGATGATTGTGAAATGAAGCCCACTCAATAACTTGGGGGAAATTCACAGGGAGAGGACTACAGCTGTAGTCGGTCCTTCAAGAGGCACCACGCATGGACGTATCCAGGACATGGGCTACAACTGTTGCATTCCTTGTTACACCACTCTCGAAACAGAGACAACATCAAAGGTGACTTCCATGGGCTAAGGATAAAAAGGACTGGACTGTTGTTCAGTGAGCCAAAGTCCTCTTTTCAGATGAAAGTAAATTTCATTTGGAAATTAGGGTTCCAGAGTCTGGAGGAAGAGCGGAGAGGCAGAGAATCCAGGTTGCTTAAGGGAGGTTAGGCACCATTTGCTGGTGTTAGTCCACAGTGTTTTATCAGGTCCAAGGTCAGTGCAGCCATGTAAGTTTTAGAGCAATTCATGATTCCCTTTGCTGACCAGCTTTATGGAGATTTAATTTTTTTTCAGTAGGACCACACTGCCAAAAGTATCAATGTCTGATTTAAGGACCATATATCTATGGGGTTCTGTGAAGCGGAAGATGAGAAAGACCAGACCTAACATCGCAAAAGAGCTGAAGCCCGCTAGTAGCCTGGGCTTCCCTAACACCTCAGCAGTGCCACAGACTGGTCGCCTCAATGCCATGCTGCATTGCAGTAATAATTTTATTATTATTATTATTATTTCTTTTTAATTGGTCTTAATTGAACATGGGCTGTGAGCTGCTGTGTGAAGAAATGCCTGAGTGCATCCAGTGTCTAAGGAAACATTTCACCCAATCATTTGGATGTTTAGATTTGAAACTTTACAGCCTCCAATTTCCACTGAATTTCAATGAAGTAAATCGATTGATGCCATTTGATGAGTACATCATAAATAACTTTTTGTGACAAGACCCAGTCATGCTAATAAGCGTGAATAATCACTAAACCTGTATTTTATTTTTTGTTTTTTACTGTGTTCAGTGAATTAGCAACCTTCCACTGTTTTACGAGCAAATCATAAAAAGGGGACAAACCATAGATAAATTACTCACTGAAACAAAATGGACTATTTCTTTACCAGTCTTATAGCATTGCCTCAACCATATTTATTTTGAAAGGAAGCTGTAAACAAATGTCATCAGTATTTGGTAAACTTCAGACATGATGCAGCAATGCCTTCTGGGTAAATTCTGCCACTAAATTCTACCGCAATAAATACAGAATGAGGGGTTGACCCAAGAAATTGCAAATGAAAGCATTTGGAAAAGCACTAAACTGAAAGTCATGCATGTCACTTCCTGTTTCCACACATAGCAAAGTGCTGAGCAATAAGTAACACGCAGACACACACACACACACACACCACCACCACCACCAAGGATGATAATAAAAATGAGTGATAATATAAATTACAATACAAATACAATTTGTAAAAGACAACAACCATTAAAAAGGTTCTTTTAAGTCATTCATGAAAAATTAATTCATGAAGGTAGTCTCAGCCTGACACACTTTGTGGGCAAGGGCATTTTTATTAACCATGGTATAGCAGAAGGACAGCAGACCATAGTTTTACTGGTCCAGAAGGAGCCCAATACTAAACAATAATAACACATTTCTATAAAACTCTCACATACTACCAAGTACGCTAGTTTTACTTATTTGCTTGATTTAGCTGTGGTTGCATAATAGAAACTTGTTCATTAGCTGTACACAGCCAAATGCTACACAGTGTAGGAAGATACCGAAGTAACTCGATTGACTCGAGTGAATCATTAGTAGGAGTAAAAAAAACAACATTATTAAACAATAGTCATTATATAAACATATGGACAGCTAAATAAATGAGCAGAAAATGTTATTAAACAGAAGCTGACTTCATATTAGAACACCTCTCCTATTATATTCTGAACTTCCAGCCTCATAACACACAAGATGACTGCAGATCAATTCCTGCTATCAGTTATCCCCCAAATGAGGATGGGTTCCCTGTTGAGTCTGGGTCTCAGGGTTTCTTAGCTACTGTGGATGTCTGTGTGTGGTTTTATTGTCTGCTGGTAAAAATCACTCTGTGAGCTCCTTTGCTGCTGCTGTATTATAGAGATATGTTTAGTTTACACATATTTACATATATAATACAAATCCCCCCCCCCCCCCCCCCCCCCCCCC
>JAOVVB010000041.1:30341941-30352054 GCA_028570985.1 Heterobranchus longifilis
ACAACTAAATTCTTCCTCCTTGAAAAACAGTGAATACTTCAGCCTTGTGTGTGTTTGTGTGTGTTTATAATCCTGGTGACTGTATTTTCACTGTTGAGCGTATGTGATAAATAATCAGTTCATTACAGAGTGTGTAAGCTGTTTCACCTCCAGAGCTCAAAAAAAGCTTTCCAAAAAAAAAGACATAGATAATGATGATATGGATTTTAGTTTAAGGCCAAGGTGAGGCGTGTATAAAACCCAGCGTGTTTAAGTCCTGCAGATGATTCTACTATATAGCTGACTCAGGTTAAAGAAACAGGGTTTCGTTCCGAGGTCTTACATGCTTCAGATTTTGCCTTGATGAAAAATGTTTAGTCACCCAGTTTCACCACTTCCTGCTTCTGTCATGTGCATGTGTTTGTGTGCGCACACATGTATATTAGCATACTAATGCATTCTCTCTCTGTCTCGCTCTCACACACACACACGTTTCTAATCAGTAACTCAAAACCGCTGACCTACATAATGTCAAACCAGAGACCCGTTTAACAGAGAGAGAGGGAGAGGTGGGAGAAAAATAGAAAGACAGACAGTTACCCAGAGAGAGACAGGGAGGAAGAGAGAGAGATGTTCAACTGAGAAGGTATTCTGTATACCCACACTTCGGGATTGGGGTAGGAAACCAGAATACCCGGAGGAAACCCATCAAGCACGGGGAGAACATGCAAACTCTATGCTCGAGATGGGAATCAAACCTTGCCAGGAATCGAACCTAGACCCTAGAAGTGCAAGGCGACAGTGCTAACCACTACACCACCATGCCGCCACAGTCTAATCAGAGTCAAAGCCAAATTACTGATCAGATGAGAAAAGTGGAAATCTGGAGCACTAGGACACTCAGACTCAAACCCAGTCCAGACTACACTGCTTTCAGGTCCTAAAGAGAGAGTATGAATTGGCAGAGTATCTCTTCACCATCAGAAATATAAAACAGCCAGATCCTGATCAGGTACAGGCTGTGAACAGAGTCCGGCTGTGGAGAAGGGCTGACACAGGATAACCTGGCTGTCTAGAGACTCTGCTCAGTGTATGAGCGGTGAGATTAAGATGGAGCTGCACTTCCTTCCCTGTTGGCAAAAATATCAACATATAAGGAATACCACCACTGAAAAAGAAAAATCACACAAAAATTCAAATTTTTCCCCAAATTAACAGATGGTGAAAAAATTTGAATAATTTTAGGAAAAGGCTCCACTGCTGCCCTTGCTGCAAAATGTGTGTCAGAGTGTGAGAGCCTGAGAGACAGTGTGAGACACAGCGTGCACACACTCTGAATATCCCTGCACCCAACAAAATCACAATTTAACATCATTATTGTTCAGATAGTTATTGTTTACCTACTATGTTTTTCTTTCATATTAATACGTTTTTGTTTATATTTGTTTATAAATGCAGATAGATGTTACTTATAATGTAATCAATCGTTTATAACTGGTTTGGCAACAATGTGATTTTTTTTTAACATTCATGCCAATAAAGCAGTACTGAACTGAACTGAGAGGAAGAAAGATAGATACCCACAAAGCGGTACCTAGAGAGAGACAAAGATTCACAGAGGGAGAGAGAGAGAGAGAAACAGAGATGAAGCAAGAGAGATAGAGAAAGAAAGTGAGAGAAAGCGAGAGAGAGAGAAATAGATGGATTGGAAGATCCACAGAGTGAGTTTCCCAGAGAACAGTGTGTGCAGAGTGTATCGGCGATGAGGTCTAGATGGAGGTGAACTTCCTTCTCCACTGTGCAACATATCAACATATATGGAAAACCTTCACTGAAAGAACACAAATTTTGCCAAATTAACAGATGGTAAAAAAAGGAACAATTTAAGTAGAAGGCACCACTGCTGCCTTTGCTGCCAAATGTGTATTAGCGTGTGAAATCCTGAGAGAGACAGTAAGACACAGTGCGCATACACTCTGAATAGACCCAACTAATTCTAATTTAAAATCACTACTGTTCAGATAGTTACCAGGTAGTTTTGTTGTTTTTCTTTTTTTTATGTTTACCTACTATGTTTTTCTTTGATATTTAATATGTTTATAAATATATATAGATATTACTTATAATGGAATCAACTTTTTATAAACACACAAAATATTATTTATCATACTCAGTTTAGTTTATATAGTATTGATGCCCTCATGTGGACAGTCAGTACCACAGTAAGCATCTACCCGCTTCCCCCTACGTCCCTGTCAAAGTATCAGTCCATCCATTCATCTGTCCATTTATTTTTCCTCTAAATTTAATAAGTCAACTTTGGTGTTTAATTTTCTTGCCATACTTTATTTTAACACATGGATAATAACACGTTTTAAATAATAATAAGGCACTGAACAAGCTTCCAGTTTATTTTAAAGTTACAGATGTACGAGTTTGTTAATTCAGAATACAGCACGCTCCACATTTACTGGCACTCCTCGTTAAGATGTGTTCTTAGGTTTCTAATATTTTTTTTTCATTTATTGCAGAGATTTAATCTCACAATGAAAATTGTTAAAACGTCTAATCCTTTCACTCAAGTGAATTAATAAAAAATATATAAAGTAAATTAATGACTAAAAATATATATATATTTTTTTATAAAAATCACCAGTTCCACAAATATTGGTACCCCAAACAATTCCAATAAGGAATATTGTTGTAGTTTAAAGTTGATTAGAGTATCTATAAACTTTTAATCAATAATTCATGACTTCCTGTTTTCCTGTGGTATAAATATGACACGACACAGAGGCCTATTTCTCTTATACACTCTTCAAAATGGAAAAGACAAGAAGAAGTAAGTGGTACTGGGACTTTAACTGGGTCCGTGTGCTGTGGTCAGAAGAAATTAAGATTTTTGGGAACAAACACTCTAAGTGGGTCTGGCGTAAAACAAAAGATGTACAAATGTACAAACAAAAGAAGTATACGGAAAAGCACCTCATGCCCACTGTGAAGTATGGTGGAAGATCTGTGATGCTGTGCGCCTGTCTCTATTCCAAAGGCCCTGGGAATCCTGTTAGGGTGCATGGCATCATGAACTCTTTAAAATACCAGGACAAATAGTTATACAGACACAATATCAAGCTCTTCTCATGGCCATCTCAGTCCCCAGACCTCAACCCAATTGAAAACCTGTGGGGTGAGCTAAAGAGAAGAGTGTATAAGATGATCTAGAAAGATTCTGCAAAGAGGAAATGGTCATAGATCCCTCTATCTGCATTCTCCAATCTTGTGAAATGTTATAGGAGGAGATTAAATTAAGTGCTGTCTTGTTGGCAAAAGGGGTTTGTACAAAGTTATAACATCAAGGTGCCACTAACTGTGGCACACGTTATTCCATGTAAAAAAAAATATTTCTTAATATTTCTCAATTGTCCAATTGTTAGGTTGGATATTTCTCTTTTTTGCATTATGGTTCTATATTGTTTAAATTAAAAATTAATTTTATTAGAAGCCTAAGAACACATCTTAACCAGGGGTGCCAATAATTGTGAAGGACGCTCTAAAAATAATCATTCTTCACCAGGCATGTACTGTAACTAAGAAACTAAACCGTCTCTGTGTAAGATACTTACACAACACACTCCAAGCGCCACTTTAACTATTTAATACTGTTTAAAACACTTTCATTTTAAACATAGCTATTTATTAAACAGGAAATCCCAGTGGTTTGTAATGAAAGACTGATCACCAGGATAGTGTCTGAAGGCCTTTACCACGGGAAGTGTTCATATTAATGCTCTAGGCAGGGAACCGAGCATACCCTTCAGACACATGCTCCTGTGAAGTATCTGTGCAGGGATGTTCTCTGAAGAAGAGAAAATAAAATAATTTATCCAGAGAGAATTAAACACCATGTGCAGGTGACTCCAGGGTGGATCAGATTACCCTGTGTACAGTATCCTTATAATGCAAAAAATTACTCCCAGGATTAGAAGAGTCTAAAACTGTGGCAATGGGTTATGCAGAGGGTTCTGAAGCGTAAGGCAGTTCCTCTGCTGATGTTTCACCAGACTGCTTTTGTAGGCGAAGATCTGGCCACAGTGCTCGCAGCTGAACGGTTTTTCCCGTGTGTGGATTTTCATGTGTGTCTTCAGGTTGGAGGACTGGTTAAAGGTTTTGCCACACTGCACGCAGCCATACGGTTTCTCGCCTGTGTGCACGTTAACATGCTTCTTCAGGTTGCTCTGATCCGAGAACAGTTTTCCACAGTGCAGGCAGCTGAAGGGTTTCTCACCTCTGTGCATGCCGTAGTGTTTCTTCAGACTGGACGCTTGACTGAAGCGTTTCCCGCACAGAGCGCAGTAGTATGGCTTCTCGCCGGTGTGGACGCGCTGATGCAGGACAAGTGCGCTGGTGTGAGGGAAGTGTTTCCCACAATACTTACACACCACGAACCTGTCAGGTTTAAACGTGCCAGCATGGGACTCTGAAACGATTCGCTCGTCAGCATGTGGAAAGTGACCTTCAGGGAAAGACGCGTTACTAACGGATCCGAGCTCGGTGCTGTAAGAACATACAGCGTCTCTGTGCATGAAATAATCGTTAATGGAAGTTCCTGCACTGATGTCAGCTCCAGAGTACGGGACATTATGGGGGGAGGACTCAAACATGTTGTTTTCCCATGATGCGTCAGCTACAGCGATGTCGTTGTCAGCTTCTACACTTGAAGTGCCTTCATCAGCACAACTTCCTGAAAATAAATAACAAAGATGATCATCCAAGATGAGGTCGGTTTGCTTCTTTCCTGGAGCTATGAGGTTAAGCTTGCTAACAAGTAGAGGGACTGTTTAGGCACCAGCTTAACACTGTGGAAGAGTTTAGCATCTTAAAAAGAACCACTAATGCGGGTTCTGTGAGTTCAGTTTAAAAAAAATAAAATCATAACCTAAATCCTTACCCCCCCTGTAAGCTGCCTAACTGTAGGATAATATCAAAATGCTCAATTCTTTACTTAGCAATGGTTATATTCCAAAATATTTTAAGCTAGCACTTATTAATAGGTGAATATCAAATCTCTCCTTTACTCTCCAAGATCATTTAAAAGGGTGTAGCTCATATCTACATACTATAGGAATAATTAAATGTATTAGTCATTTAGGTATCATGACGGCACAGAGACAGTGCTGGTAAAAGTGGAAAAATGACGACCTACTGGCATCATAGTCCTGTCTTTTTGCTTGTGTTGCTTGAGCCAAGTGCAGCGTTTGATTCTACTGATCAGACTATTCTCCTTATTAAATTAGAAAATTAATGGAAAGTTAATGGAAAAAACCCTCTCTTAGCTCAGGTCTTACTTGACTGATCGTTATCAGTTTGTAGATGCCAATGGTAACTATTCGGTGTGTACTAAACTGAAGTTTGGTGTTCCACAGTGTTTGGTTTAGACCCACAGGTGTTTTCTCTCTACATGCTTCATCTGGTCAACATAATGCATAAACATGGTATTAGCCTTTACAGTTATACTTATGACACAGTTGTACATATGAAGATTTAAGCAGGTATGACGTTATTAACCCTAATCCATACACACACACACACACACACACACAAATAATAATAATAATAATAATAGTAATATGGGTGATTCTCACGAAACTATTAAAACAACATGGCACTAATAATTTTAAATATACAATTTGTAATTTAGTGATATATAAAAGCATTTGAATAAAGACACTGTTCTCTACCTTACACAATGTGTAATTTCAACATGAAAATTATTATTTTTTTCCATTTTACTGCATTTTTGCTAAAATTCTCAGTACCGCAATGCGTCCGGCTGTGTTTGAATGTGTGCTATGTTGTAATGTAAACAAATTAACATGAAATAAATTGGGGAAAAAATAATGGATGTTTCTCTAGATTATTTTAGATGAATATAATTTTATTATAATGATGAAAAAGTAGGAAAATTATCTGTCTATGCCCGATGTTCTCATCCTCCACAACTTTTTTAAGGACTGTTTAAACACACATACAGAATGTAAATGAAGTTTGATTATTAGTGATTGAGCACATGGGACAGTTACTTTAAGATGGCTACCAGGTAAGATCATCTCTTTATGTCTCTCCAGTGAAATATTAAATATTCTGTTGTCAGAATGTTAACAGGACATTTTGATTGTCATTACCGAAACAGGACGTTTTCTACATTTTGAAAATTGTTAAATTTCCAATTTTTTTTTTTATGAAAATGTACTTTATTAAGGTCTAATTATATGCACTAAGAAAAAAAATAGTAAAGCCATTATGGCTTCTCTATAGTTAGCAAAACATCCTGAGGCACCTCACACTCAGCAACACCATTCTCATACACCGCAACATTTAAGTCCAGTTGTGATAAAGAGTGCTTGTGTTTTGGGAAGGAAAATTTTAACATATTGCGTATGACTTTTAAATCTCTCTTATGAATTTAATATTAATTTAAAATGTTCTAAAGGTTGATATTTTGCTTTATGATTTGTTTCCTCGTAGACAATCAGCAAGTGACAGTCAGTAAAGTTCTGGGAAAAATTATACAGCAACCCAGAACTGCTCGAGGGGTACAGAAGGAAGAACCCTAGCAAAAAAGTAAAAAGCACCCTACAGTGTTAGATTCATCATCTCTCTCCACCTCTCCCGATCTTCTGCATCCACAGCACTTGCACCCACTAGCGTTATATATCTTCCCCTTTATTCTCACTGATATTTTCCTATCACACCTTTCTCCACCCATTCCAACCTGCCTGCACTTGCTTCTTTACCTCTTTCCCACACTCTCCATTACTCTCATTGACCGCAAGAACTTAAAATCTTGTACCTTCTTCTGAACTAACATGAGTAAATGGTGGAGCTTTAACATGTACATTTCTAAACTGGTTTCAATCAGTGTTTTTTGTTTATTTAAGCATTCATGATCTATGCGTGGTACAAAGAAGTTTTATCTTCAGTGACTTCACAATTAGTGAATCACAATACAGCGACACCTCAGCATACAAATTTAATCCATTTCGTAGACGAGTTTTTAAGGCGAAATTTTGTCTTGAGAAAGGCTTTTTCCCAAAGGAAATAATCTAAATGCAGATAATCTGTTGCAGCCAGCCAAAAATTTTACGAATATTACAAATTTCCAACACTATAATCAAATTTTTGCATATAAAAACAATCAAAACATTTAGAAAAGACATGTAAACAAAATAAAATATTAAATAAATAGACATTAAACCTCACTTAACCTTAATTCATGATTCCTATTGTTACAGGCTGCTTTAAAAATGAAACTGAAAATGGGTCCCTTATCTTCTTGCTACCATCTTAAATGACATACTTGGGACCCGTGGTGTTATGCTATGCTTTGTATGCCAATACAAATTTCTTGCAAAATTTCATAAGGTAAAAATTCTTAAGGCGGGCCATTCGTATGCCAAGGAACCACTTTAAATCTATTATTGTTGCTAGATAAAGGTGTTAAAAATTAGTGTTAAAAACGGAAAGAAGCTAGGCAAAACAGTTCTGTTTCAAAGCACAATATGCGAAGGCAGTGTTATGTTTAAGTGACAGTGCAATAAAAACCTTTTTGTCAACAAAATGAACAAATAAATAATCCTGATGTCAATATTGTGATGCTAATCATTTTGGTCATAATCGTGCCATCCTACTATAACTATTCGAATGTGAGAATGAAGTGGTTATGGAGCAAAGCGTGTCACACACAAATTACTTTTACACCAATTAATGCGTTTTTTCATTTGTGTTTATGTGTAGAGGCAGGGTTAAGAAACAATCGCTAAACATTGTTAGTCCTGGTTAGTGTTGATGTGTGTTTTTAGTCTTTTCGTGGTTACCGTCATGTGCTGATGCATCTCCTCTCTCTTCACAGGCTTCTTCTTTCAGAAAATCACGTTCTTCTTCAGACTGAAACACACAGAGTTTATTACGTGTCTAGGGGAACTTTTACCAAGGCACGGTTTAAAGATGCGATGCAGTCGGATTAAAAATAAAATACACTTGTAATAATGTTAATGGCTGGTTAATGTTAATACATCTTCAAGCTACAAGCCTGGGTGGAGTCATGATCAGTGCTACAGATGACAAATAACTGATGAATGAATATTAAAATATGCACAAAGAGTAAACTTGCAGTGCATTGTGTGTGTGTGTTTGTGTGTGCCTGACCTCCTGTTGCTGGAGCGAATCATGCTGAAGGACGTTCTCTTTGCCTGCTTTAATCACACAGAGAACACACTCATTAACATTGTGTTAGTGTTTAACACTGCTGTAAAGAAAACACCTTAAACCCTAGTACGTGTGTGCTGTACTTATGTCTCCAATCTCCGTCTCTTGCTCCTTATTGACATTTTCGGTCCTTTCCTGTTTCAGCATGAGAATGTCTGATTGTGCATCCTGCTCCACACACTCCATCACACACTCCTACACAAACACACACGACGTCTCTGATATTTCTAGAGTAACAGAAGTATACAAAAGAATGTATTGTGTATCATTTTCTGTCAGTATGTGTGTGTGTGAGTGTGTATACCTGTTGAGCAGGTGTGTTTGTTACAGGATCATGTGGCAGTGTTTCCTCAGGGGGGGGCCGTTCACACTCTGTTGTGCCAATCTTTACACGCACCCTTCCACCTACAACACACAGTTAATACATTTAACACACTTGATCAGGGTGTGAAGATAGTCATACACACATGATAGGAAACTGTAACTGTAACACCTAGGCTGTCCACCAGAGGGAGCTGGCGTCACAGTCAGAGCAAATGAAATGATTACAGAGCGCAGTTACAGCTGAAATACATCCAAAGAACTGAATAATTCCCAAATGATTCGACACTCTGAACCGACTCATTTTAGTGAACGATAGTATTCGCTTTGTTTTTCTTGCTGTCTTTTTTTTTCTCTCGCAGATGTTGACAATAGTTCACCAATAATTGATCTGTTCATTCGTCTTAATTACTTACAGAAGCTGGAACTAATTGAACGATGAATCGTTTGTTCACTATCCGAGTCAATTGGCCATCAGTATGAAACGTAATAAATCTTTACATTAAATCACAGCTATTTTATATGGCAGGATAAGAATCCACCACTCAATTCAAAACCAGAACAGAGGGAATAATATCGCAAAAGACAAAGATTCCATTGGGAGCAGAAGGAATTGACGCCTATTGAGATTAAACAAACAATTTCGACTCATGTTTTTTTTTGTTTTTAGTTCATGTGTGTATGAGTGCGTTTTATATTGATGTTTGAGCCGGATCATTTAGCTGACCGCTGTGAGCTGAGTCGTATAAACGAATCTTTGCTTTATTTTATAGAATCTATAAGAAGAAGAATGAGTCGACTCATGAGTGAGCCGAGCAATAGAATCTAATTCACAGACAAGAGCTGCGCGTGCGCGTACATCCACTCACCCTCTCCCCCCGCAGAATCTTTTAGCTTGCTCGCTCTTTTATAAAACGACTCCTTCATTTCGATCATCTTCAGTCTCCGCTTGAGCAGGGTGTTCTCCTTTTGGCTCTTCAGCATCTCCATCTGTAACTCCGTATAACTCACCTCTACAACTTTACAGATCTCGGCTACGGCGGCGTTAGCGAACACCTCCATCACTGAGGCGATCTGAGTCTGAAATGCTAAGACACTGGACATGCTGCTTATCTCCGCCGCCATCACGCACCTTCTCACCTCGTACAGGTCCGTAATAAACCCGTTATTAACCTCCTATGGGCGCTTACAGGAGAGTATAAGGCTTGTGTTTTACTACACAAATAATACAGGGGCTGGCGATGTGACGTCACCAATACTGAAAGGACCCATGAGGACCCTAACTTGAAAAAAAACTCAAGCAAGGCCCACGTTATTTAATTAAACGTCTTGAGCTTAAAATATTATCAAAATAATTAAAAAAAAAATGAAAATCAAACTAAATTATTATACAAAATAAAAAAAAAATAAAAACATTTTTTCGATCAGGCATGTAAGTAGTATGACAGTAGCATTAGTATCACATGACCCAGTTTTATTCATCACGTGCCTTATTTCAGCCAATAATTGCTCGCAAAACGAAAAACGTCACAAGAGCAGACACCTCGC
>JAOVVB010000041.1:30352154-30365835 GCA_028570985.1 Heterobranchus longifilis
CATACATGTAAACCTGTTTTAAGAGACTCATTAAGCAATATTAGCAACCTTAAAATGGCATAATTGGACCTCTTTAAATAACAGATGGATTGGAAGTGTATATGTGCCCCAAATGAAGGAAGTCCTTGAGACATACTGTTATGATATATTTTTTGAAAAAAATATATTAAACCAATTGTTATGAACATGGTCATCTAATGTCACCTTAAGTTTCCAGAGCACAACATATATGACATGAATCAAATATTGGTGCCAACGTATCATTGTCCTATAGACAACATGAAGTGCATTCAAAAGGTATTCTTACAGCATTGTTAATGATGTCCTCAACTTGGATGTATGTGTCATTCCTGAGTTTAGGGTTCTCTGGAATGGTAATGTTACTGATCCTTATTGTGAAGATGACTGCATAGGAGTTGTTTGAAATACCTGAGAAAGAAATATACTGTCCATTAAAATGGATTAGCACTCATACCTATTTGACAATAACATGAACAGCTGTTACTGTAATGTGTGAGAAATTAAGAAATCATACCCTGGTAGGTGAAATTCAGCACATTTAATGAATCACTGAGGTTAGTGGATCGAAAACTGAGCAGAGATTTGATAGAACTGAGGACCAAACTCTCATTGGGAACAGGATTGTATGAATTGAATGCCAGTCGGGTCTGAACCACTGCTGAACCAGATCTAAGAACACCAAGTATTATGATTTTTTTTTTCAATAACAATTTAGAATGGATAACTGATGTCTTCATGTCCTTATATAAACATGTATAAAATTGCCTTACCTTATTATTGGAGTGACTTTTAAGGCCTGGGGAATTGATGTATAATAACCTTCAAAAGAGTAATTTTTATTACTTAACTAAATAGTCCCTTTAATTTGGTCAATCAAAGCAGCAGTTGCAAAGCAATTACTCAGTAATGTAACATAGCTTACCAGATTGTTTCAGGGTCTCAGTGAGAAAGCTGATTGGGATATTAGTATCTCCATATTGGAAGCTGTAGTCCATGACACCTTCAATCTGTTTTCCTGAACTACTACTTAGAAAAGAACGGTAAATGGTCATCATACGAAAAACTGTGCAGTAAGTAGAACAGGGAGTGTTCTCATAAATGACATCAATGCTTTCAACTTACCTGATATTGGAAGATTTGGGTGCAAAAGCTTCTCCTCCCGGTGCATTGAGAAGTGTGTTTAGCTGGAGAATGCAAATATTTTACTGTTAAATTTTTAATTATATGACAGCAATAGCTGTACTAGTGTATTGCTTAATTGCTAGTTAGTGTGTTACTGTTGGCAGACTTTTGTTGACCAAAAGTGGAAACTTCCCAATTTTATCTAGATCAATTTGCTTTTAAAAAAAAATAAATAAAACAAGGCTCCATATTGTGTTGTTAGAGTATCCTTATCCAGTCGTGTTATGTGTAATTAAAGAAGGCCTATGAGTGTATAGTGAAGTAAGAGTTATGTCTGCTTTATTGGTATTGAGAGAAATAGGTTTGAGGCAGATGTGGATCTCCATCAAGGGCATACCTTGGACCCACATCTATTTTCTTATTTTGTGGACAGGATATTGAGAGTCAGCTGGTGTTGCTTTGATATCAAGTATAATGGATTTATTTATTTATTTATTTTTTGTAGATGGCACTGTTTAGAAATTGCGTAAATTATATTACGGAAAATTCCTTTTAGGTTTAATGAAGTATTTAATTAAAAGTTTTACTAAGAGTGAAGAAGCTGGAATAAAAATCCACCATACAAAGTTGAGGCCACTGTTTTGTCCTTGTAAAAGGTGTAGCATGGCTTTCAGATGGTGGGAGAGACATTGCTCTGGTGGAGTTTAAATTACTTAGGATAATATTTTTTAGAAACAAGACAGCGTGACATTGACAAGGAGACTGCACAAGCAGCAGCGGCAGAAGTGTTGTGGACAATCACAGAGTCTGTGGTGATAAAGGAGGAGCTCAGTAGCTGGATAAATTTTAGAGAAGAATCACTGCTGCCCAACATTGACACAGCCAGCTGAGGGTGATCTGGGCGATTTACAAGGTTCTCTATTATTTGATTGACATTGTTTTATATATGCTAGAGCTCTATCATACATAACATGCACTCCACAGGTACACTTACAGCATTGTTGATGATGTCCTCCACTTGGATGTAGGTATCATTCCTGAGTTCAGGGTTCTCTGGGATGCTAATGTTACTGATTCTGATTGTAAAGATGACTGCATAGGAGGAGTTTGAAATATCTGTGGAATAAACAATATTGATATTAAAAATAAGATCTTGTAAAAAGTGGGACAATAATGTAAACAGCTGTTGCAGTAATGTGTGAGAAATAAAGAAACATACCCTTGTAGGTGAAGTTCAACACATGTATTGAATCACTGAGGTTGGAGGATCGAGAACCGAGCAGAGATGTGATGGCACTGAGGACAAGACTCTCACTGGGAACAGGACTGAATGAGTCAAATACCAGCCGGGCCTGAACCACAGCTGAACCAGATCTGAAGACACAACATATTCTTTTTTAAGTAACAATTTAGAATACTAAATTAATTCTTCATTCAACATGTATAAAATGGCCTTACAGTGTTAATGGAGTAGATGTTAAAGATGGGGGAACTGATGTATAATTTCCTGCAACATAGTCATTTTATTAATAGGTAATGTGTTTTTTTAATTTTGCTCAATTAAAGCAGCAGTGCTAAGTCCATAGCAGATTTTTGTAACATAGCTTACCAGATAGTTTCTGGAGCTCAGTGAGAAAGTTGATTGGGATATTAGTATCTCCATATTGGAAGCTGTAGTCCATGACACCTTCAATCTGTTTTCCTGAACTACTACTTAGAAAAGCAGAACAATAAATGGTCGTCATACCAAGAACTGTGTGGTAAGCAGTACAAGAAGTATTCTAGAGAATTACCTAAGTATTCTCACAACGTACCTGATATTGGAAGACTTGGGTACAAATGGCTCTGCACCAGGTGCATTGAAAAGTGTGTTTAGCTGGAGAATGTAAATATTTTATAGTTAATTTAGAAATTGGAAATGTTGAGCTGTTGCTACTATTCATTGTTTGTACATTTGTGTTGACCAAAAGTGGAAATTTCCCAAATAATTCATGATAAATTTGCGTTCAAAATTTGATAAGGGTAATAAGTTTGTCTTGAGATCTCATACAATGCGGATCCCTATTTTTATTTAGGTGTCATTAGAGTATGCTTATCCAGTCTCCATATCTCATGTGTATTTAAAGCAGGCCTCTGAGTGTGTCCCTCAACATTTAATGCAAAAGCTCCTGCAGGATTATGGGATGCCTGTGTCATTACAATGCTCCTTCACGTTTCATGAATCTTGCGAGATGTTAAGTAAGAGTAATCTGTTCATCTTAAAGAGAAATTATTTCCTTGTAAAAGGGGTAGTGCTACCTCCAGAGGAGGGGAGGGACATTACTCTTTTGCAGGTATATAGTCATATATCTATAGAACACAGAGTATGTGAAACCAATCACATTAATGTGCCAATGTACCATGCTCCTACAGATAACCTAACATGCACTCCACAGGTACACCTACAGCATTGTTGATGATGTCCTCCACTTGGATGTAGGTGTCATTCCTGAGTTCAGGGTTCTCTGGCATGCTAATGTTACTGATGCTGATTGTGAAGATGACTGCATAGGAGGAGTTTGAAATTTCTGTGGAATTTACATGACTATTATAAAAATAGGATCTTTTAAAAATAAGACAATAATGTAAACAGTTGTTGCTGTAATGCATAATAAATAAAGAAAACATACAGCAGTTGCTGTAATGTGTGAGAAATAAAAAAAAACCTACCCTCAAATGTGAAGTTTACCACATTTATTGAATCACTGAGGTTGGTGGATCGAGAACTGAGAAGAAATGCAATGGAACTGAGGACCAAACTCTCACTGGGAACGGGACTGAATGAGTTGAATGCTAGTCGGGTATGAACCACAGCTGAACCAGATCTGAAGATATCATATATGATTAGTTTTTTGTTGACAATTTAGAATTATTTTAAAATTCTCTATTTCCTTAACATGTCTAAAATGTTCATACTTTATTATTGTAGGAGCTGCTGAATACAACAATGGAACCTTTGCAGTTGATGGAGAAATTGATGTATAATAACCTGAAAGAAAATGTTTATTATTAGTAGGTAAAGTAAACGAAACAAAAGCAGTATTTAAATTATTATTAGTAGTAGTATTTTTATTCATTTATTTTATTTTTTTATCAGTTTTATTAATATTATTATTAAACCAAATTTGTGTAGCAGAGCTCACCAGTTATTTTCTGCAGCTCACTGAGAAAGCTGATTGGGCTATTAATATCTCCATTTTGGAAGTTGTACTCCATGTAACCTTCAATCTGATTCCTTAAACTACTACTTAAAGAAGGCAAAAGTTAAATGGTCTTCATACCAAGAAGTTTGTAACTTTTTAGTAAGCAGTACATGAATTTTTCTCAAAAGCTAAATGAATGATTGTAACTTACGTGAAATTGCAGGTCGTCGGTACAAATGGTTCTGCACCAGGTGCATTAAGAAGTGTGTTTAGCTGGAGAATGTAAATGCTTTAGTTTTTAACAACAAATGATTTTGAAGTAAACTCTGCGTCTTAAAGGTCCCACATTTTTAGTTCTTTGCTTTTTTTTTTTACAAACATGCCTATTATTTCTGTCCTGCTCTATCAGGCACATCCCACTGAATGGATTTCCCAGAGCAGATCTAAGACCTCCTGGAGCTCAGTACCTATTTGCCTTATTTGAAAGAAGTACTATATCAAATTTATTCAAATGCACACAAGTCCATTTTATGTGTGACTTTGATTTTAGTTTAGTTTAGTTGACATTATGTTTAGTATGTTGTACTAACAATTCAAAAGGAATAGTTTACACTCACCACTTCATTAATGGAGCTCTGCACCTTTGTGTACGTATTGTAGCTGAGATCAAGTGTCTCTGGCATGCTGACGTTACTGAGGTGGAATTCAAAATTGACTGCATAGGCAGTGTCTGAAATTTCTGGGAAATAAATAAAAATTGTCCACTAATATTACTAATATAGATAAGGAATTTATAGGCATATGATGGTTTTGCAAATAGTTGTAGCTATTTGTGTGATTGTGATTGAAAAGAGACATACTCTCATAGGTGAAGTTAAGCACTGTTACTGAATCACTGAGGTTTGTGATTCGAGAACTCAACAGATCTGCAATCGTTCTGAGGATTATACTCTCACTGGGAACAGGAGATGAGTAGTTGAATAAAAGTCTGGCCATTACCACAGCTGAACCAGATCTACAAGGAAACAGCATTGTGTTTATTAACTTTTAAATTTAAGTATAAAAGCAATTTCTCCACTGCGCACATTAGATCTTACATAACTGTTGGATCAGCAGGAGAAGTCAACTTCAGCTGTCTTGCAGTTGAAGGAGAAACCGTTGAAGGAGATGCTACAAATAAAAGCAACTTTTATCTTAATGGAAATAATAATACAATAATAAAAAAGCTATATATTTAAGCTTAATAAACACTATGAGACCCATCATAATGCACAATGGGGCGATGCAGCTTACCAGTTTGGTTCTGCAACTGACTGAGGAAATTGATTAGTGTATTAGTGTCTACATCTTGGAAACTGTATTCCATGTAACCTTCAATTTGTTTTCTTGAACTTCTACATAGAAACACAAAAGATTGTACTTGAATTCAGGACAGTGAATGGAGTATATTCAGAAGAGAAATCACTGCTGTGTAAACTTACATGAAGATAGAGGACTTTGGTTCAAATTGGTCTTGTCCAGGTTCATTCAAGAGTGTGTTTAGCTGTATTCATTGACAATGATTTGTTTATTATTACATAAAACTGTGTAAGCTGGCAGAGGTCTTAAATATATAAAATAGAACATTGGTAAAATATAGTGTACTCAGTGTACTTCCTAAGTTTTAAGGACCAATTTTAAAACTGTGGTTTATGTCTCTGTAATATTATATAATTGCACAGTGTATTGAACTGTTCAGAGGAATACGCTCTGCGTATTTTTGGTAGAATAATATTTATACTTACAGCATTATTAATGGAACTCTGCACTTGGGTGACAGTGTTGTTGCTAAGGTCAGGTTTCTCAGAGATGCTGATGTTACTGAGGCTGAATGTGAATATGACGGCATAGGAACCGTTTGAAATGTCTAGAAAATAAAGCAAATGTCTTTTAGAATGTGTGATAAAGATGTACATTTCATATGACTGAAACACTCAAGTGAATAGTAATAGATGTATTTTGAGTAAGGGAATAAACAAAAACATACTTTCATAGGTGAAGTTCAGGACTTGTATTAAATCACTAATGAGTGTGAGCCGAGAACTCAAAAGAGCTGTGATTGCACTAAGGACCAAAGTCTCACTTGGAATCGGAGTAGAAAAGTTAAATATCAGCCTGGTTTGAACAATAGCTGTACCAGCTCTAAAAAGATAAAGCATAAATTAGATTAGTTTTCCTTTCAGAATGCATTTAGAATATTTTTGTCTTTATTTTTATAGTTGTATAAGAATTCAACATACATAATGGAGAGAGGAACTGTATAAGTTGTTGATTCTGCTGTTGAAGCATTGTTTGGAGTGGCATCTTTTGTTAATGTAGTTACAGTTGTAGCCAAAATTGCAGTGTCCTTAGTTACATTTGTTTCAGTTATGCTTATTTCAGGGTTAGTCGAATTTAATAGAGCAACTTCTTCCCTTGTAATGCTTGTAATTAGTGGACTTGGAAAAGCAGATATATTTGCATTTCTTGTAAGTGTGAAAGGTTGTTCTGTGTAACCAATACCAGTAGTCAAATCTTCATTGAGTTTTGTAGATACTGGTGAGGTAGGTTTAGTCGGCAGAGTTGACACTGAATTTGGAGCTGGTGCTAATGTTGGGGAGCTGAAAGATTCAGTAGTCAGTGTTGTATTTGGTGTTAAACTTCCATTACCTTGATCCACTGTAAAAGGCAAAAATGTAGATTCTATATTTGGTGTTTCACTTGAAATTCTTGGATTTGCAGAGGTTTGTGAAATATTTAAATATATTGTTGATAGGTCAGTTGTCTGAGCAACAGACGAAATTGCAATGGTCAATCCTGTTTTTGATGTTAGATTTGTTTGGGTTAGGTATGAAGGTACAGTTATTGGTGTTTCATTTATAATTGTATTTGTAGTTGGTAGTGCTTCTCTTAAAGTGCTTGGCGTTGGATAAACAGTTGTTTTTGGTGTTGCTGGTGATGGAACACTTGCTAATGTATTTGTTAGTAGTGCTTCAGTTGTTTGTTCCTTTGTCCAAGTCTGGAGTGAGTAAGGGGATGGATTAGTTACTGCTGCAATTGATTTTAATGTGATTTCAGTCTTACTGGACACTTGTACTGTTGGTGTTGTAGCTATTTTATCTTCTGTTGCTGTAGTCTTTGTTGCAGATTCAGTGAACACTGCTGTTATTGTTTTTGGTGGCTGTGTAGTAAGTGTAGCTGATAGTGCTTCCTCTGTGGGTGATTGTACTTCAGTTATGGGGACTGGAGCTATAGTAGTTTTTAATGGAGTTGATTCTGTTGGTGTTGTTGGTTGTGTTATGGACTTAGTAGTATCCCTTACTTCCTTTGTTAATAACATTGTGGGTGTATTTTGTTTTTCCTCTGTAGGTGTGGGACTTGTAAAGAGAGTAGGTATAAATTCTGTAGTTAATGAAGATTGGTTTGTAGCCATTGGTGATTTAGTTGTGATCATTGGCACTATGTTGGTTGTTGAAATAATCAGTTCTTCTGTAGTTTCCTTTCTAGGTGTTGATCCAGTTTTTATCTTTGAAGCCAAAGTACTTGATTCAGCTAATGTTGATGGTTGTGTGATTGTTGTAGCCAGTGTTGTGAATTCAGTGGTAGTGGTCATTTCTGTCATTTGTACAGTTTTGGCTGTAGTTCTTGATGTCCCCTCTGTAGTTTCCGATGTTTTAGGTGTAGTGCTTGGAATAAGTGCTGTTAACTCTGCTGTAGATGCTTCTGTGTTTGTAGACGCCTGTGTTCTGGATACTGTAGTTGTGGCCATCTTTGTTAGTATTGTAGTTGGTGATAATGTTGTAGTTGCACTTAATGAAGGTTCCTCTCTAGTTTTTGATTCAGGTGTCATGGTTGAAGGTAAAGCAGATTCAGCTGATGCTGATGGTTCTCTTGTTCTTGTAGTCTGTTTTTGGGATTCAGTGGTATTGGTCATTTCTGTTATTGATACAGCTGTAATTGTTGGGGTTACTACTGTTGTTTCTAATGTTTTAGTCATGATGTTAGGAATTTGTGAAGTTGTAAATGTTGTTGATTCTGGTGAAATTGGTTCTGTATTTGTAGAAACCTGTATTTTGGATACAGTGGAAGTGGTCATCTCTGTTATCATTGTGGTTGGTGAAAACATTGTAGGTGTAGGTAATGAAGGTTCACCTATAGTGTTTGATGATTCAGTTGTGAAGCTTGGAGCTGAGGTAGTTGTTAATTGAGTTGATTTAGTAGATGTAGATGGATGAGTGGTTGTTGTAGCATGTGTTGCAAATTCATTGCTAGTGGTCAGTTCTGTTATTTGTACATTTGTAGCTGTAATTATTTGTGTCTCCTCTGTTGTTTCTAGTGTTTTAGGTATAGTGGTTGGAGTTAGTATATTTCTAAATGCTGTTGATTCTGCTGTAGTTGGTTCTGTATTTGTAAAAGCATGTGTTGTGGATAAAGTGGAAGTGGTCACCTCTGTTATTATTGTGGCTGGTAAAAAAGTTGGATGTGTAGTTGATGAAGTTTCCACTTTGGATGCTGATAATTTAGTTGTGATTGGAGGTAAGGCAGTTCTTACTCCAGTTGATTCATCTGATGTTGATGGATCTGTAGTTGATGTATCTTGTATTGTGGATTCAATAATAGTGGTCGCCTCGGTTAGTAAATCGGTTGGTAAAAAAGTTGTGGTTAATGAAATTTCCTTCATAGGTTTTGATATGTCAGCTGTTGTATGTGTAGCTAAAGTAGGTGCTAATCCAGTTGATTCAGGTGATGTTGATGGTTCTGTGGTTGCACTCTGTGTTGTGGACTCAATGGCAATGTACATTTCTGTTTTTGGCACTGTTGTAGCTGTAGTTTTTGGTATCCATGCTTTTGTTTTCAATGTTTTATCAATGGAGCTCGGAATCAATGTATTTGTAAATACTGTTGATTCTGCTATAGTTGGTTCTGTATTTGTAAAAACCTGTGTTGTGGATACCAACTTAGTGGGCACTTCTGTTAGTACTGTGGTTAGCATTAAAGTTTTAGGTGTATTTAATAAAGTTTCTTCTCTTGGTGCTGATGATTCAGTTGTGATACTTGATGCGTAGGTGGTTTTTATTCCAGTTGATGGAGCTGAGGTTAATGGTTCTGTGGTTGTTGTAGCATCTATTGTGAATTCAGTGGAAGTTGTCACTTCTGTTAGTATTATGGCTGGTGAAAAAGTTGCAGGGATAGTTAACAAAGGTTTATCTGTAGTTGTTGATGTTTCAGTTGTCATGCTTGGAGGTCGGTAGGATGTTAGTTTAGTTGATTTAGCTGATGTTAATGGTTCTGTGGGCGTTGTAGCCTCTGTTGTGAATTCAGTGTAAGTGGTCACTTCCGTTATTATCGAATGTTCATCTGTAATTATTGATGATTCAGTTGTCATTCTTGGAGCTACAGTAGTTGTTGATCCAGGTAATTCAGCTGATGTTGTTGGTTCTGTGGTTGTTGTAGACTGTGCTGTGGATTCAATGGAAGTGGAACCTTCTTTTACTGTTATGATTGTTGAAAAAGCTGTAGGAATAGGTAATGAAAGTTCATCCATAGTTGTTAATGTTTCAGTTGTCATGCTTGGAGCTAAGGTAGTTGTTCCTCCAGTTGATTCTGCTGATATTGATGGTTCTGTGGTTGTTGTAGCATATGTTGTGAATTCAGTGGAAGTGGTCACTTCTGTCTGTATTATGGTTGGTAAAAAAGTTGTAGGAGTAGTTAATGATGGTTCATTTATAATTGATGATGATGTAGGATTTGTGATCACAGCTAAGGTAGTTGCTAATTTAGTTGATTCAGCTATTGTTGATAGTTCTGTTATTGACCTAGACTGTGGTGTGAATTCAGTGGCAGGGGTGACTTCTGTTAGTATTATGGTTGGTGAAAAAGTTGTAGAAATAGTTAAAGAAAGTTTATCTGTAGTTGTTGGTGTTTCAGTTGTCATGATTGGAGATTGGGTTATTGTTAGTCCAGTTAATTCAGCTGATGTTGATGGTTCTGTGGTTGTTGACTCTGTTGTAAATTCAGTGAAAGTGGTCTCTTCCGTTAATATTATGGTTGGTGAAATAGTTATAGGGGTAATTTTTGAATGTTCATCTGTAATTATTGATGATTCAGTTTCCATGCTTACAGTAGTTGTTGATCCAGTTGATTCGGCTGATGTTGGTGGTTCTGTGGTTGTTGTATCCTGTGCAGTGGATTCAGTGATAGTTGAACCTTCTTTTAGCATTATGGTTGTTGACAAAGCTGTAGGAATAGTTAATGAAAGTTCATCCATAGTTGTTGATGTTTCATTTGTCATGCTTGGAGCTAAGGTAGTTGTTCTTCCAGTTGATTCTGCTGATATTGATGGTTCTGTGGTTGTTGTAGCATATGTTGTGAATTCAGTGAAAGTGGTCATTTCTGTCAGTATTTTGGTTGGTGAAAAAGTTGTAGGGGTAATTAATGAAGGTTCATTTTTAGTTGATTCAGCTAATGTTGATAGTTCTGTCATTGGCATAGACTGTGGTGTAAATTTAGTGGTAGGGGTGACTTCTGTTAGTATTATGGTTGGTGAAAAAGTTGTGGTTGTATTTATTGAATGTTCATCTATAATTAGTGATGATTTACTACTGTAGCTTGTAGCTACAGTAGTTGTTGATCTAGTTGATTCAACTGATGTTGTTGGTCCTGTGGTTGTTGTAGCCTCTGTTGTAAATTCAGTGAAAGTGGTCTCTTCCGTTAGTATTATAGTTGGTGAAAAAGTTGTAGGGGTAGTTATTGAATGTTCATCTATAATTATTGATGATTCACTTGTTATGCTTGTAGCTACAGTAGTTGTTGATCTAGCTGATTCAGCTGATGTTGTTGGTTCTGTGGTTTTTGTAGCCTGTGGTGTGGATTCAGTGGTAGTTGAACCTTCTTTCAGTGTTATGGTTGTTGAAAAAGCTGTAGGAATAGGTAATGAAAGTTCATCCATAGTTATAGATGTTTTAGTTGTCATGCCTGGGGGTAAGGTAATTGTTTTTCCAATTGATTCTGCTGATATTGATGGTTCTGTGGTTGTAGCATATGTTGTGAATTCAGTGAAAGTTTCCTCTGTGTTTCTGGAAGATTCAGTTGGTGTGCTTGGAGCTAAGGAAGTTGTAAATGCAGCTGATTCTGCTAGTAATAATGGTTCTGTGGTTGTTGTATCCAGTGTTGTGGATTCATTGGTAGTGGTCACGTCTGTTATTATTGTGTTTGGTAGTAAAGTTGTAGGTGTAGTCAATGAAGTTTCTTCTATAGTTGTGGATAATTCAGTTGTCATGCTTGGAGCAAAGGTAGTTGCTATTCCAGTAGCTTGAGCTGATGTTGAAGGTTCCTTTATAATTGTGGCTGATTCAGCTGTCATACTTGGAGTGAAAGTAGTTGTTACTCCAGTTAAATGAACTGATTGTTCTGTGGATTTTGTAGCCTGTGTTGTGGAGTCAGTGGTACTGGTCACCTCTGTTACTATTGTGGTCGGTGAAAATGTTGTAGGTGTAGTTTTTGAAGTTGCCTCTAAAGTTGTGGATGATTCCGTTGTTGTGCTTGGAGTGAAGGTAATTGTTACTCCAGTTGATGGTTCTGTGTTTGTTGTAGCCTGTGTTGTGGATTCAGTGGTAGTGGTCACTTCTATTGATATTGTGGATTCAGTGGTAGTGGTTGGTGAAAATGTTGCAGGTGTAGTTTTTGAAGTTGCGTCTAAAGTTGTGGATGATTCAGTTGTCGTGCTTGGAGCTAATGTAGTTGTTACTCCAATTGATTGGGCTGAAGTTGATGGTTCTGTGGTTGTTGTAACCTCTGTTAGTATTGCGGTTGTTGAAAATGTTGTAGGTGTAGTTATTGAAGTAGTCTCTACAGTTTTGGATGATTCAGTTGTCATGCTTGGAGCGAAGGTAGTTGTTATGTAAGTTGATGGTGCTAATGTTGACGGGTCTGTGGTTTTTGTTGCCTGTGTTGTGGATTCAGTAGTTGTGGTCATCTCTGTTAGTATTATGGTTGGTGAAAATGTTGTAGGTGTAGTTATTGAAGTTGCTTCTGTAGTTGTGGAAGATTCAGTTGTCGTGCTTAGAGCGAAGGTAGTTGTTACTCCGATTGATTGAAGTGATGTTGATGGAGCGGTTGTTGGTGTAGCCTGTGATGTCGATTCAGTGGTAGTGGTCACTTCTGTTAGTATTGTAGTTGGTGAAAATATTATAGGTGTTGTTATTGAAGTTGCCTCTATGGTGATGGATGAATTAGTTGTTGTGCTTGAAGCTAAGGTAGTTGTTACTCCTGTTGATTGAGGTGTTGTTGATGTTTCTGTGTTTGTTGTAGCCTGTGTTGTGGATTCAGCGGTAGTTGTCACTTCTGTTGAAATTGAGGTTGGCGAAAATGTTGTAGGTGTAGTTTTTGAAGTAGCCTCTCCAGTTGTAGATGATTCAGTTGCTGTGCTTGCAGCCAAAGTAGTAGATACTTCAGATGATTGAGCTGGTGTTGATGGTTCTGTTGTTGTTGTAGTCTTTGCTGTCAATTCACTGGTACTGGTCACATCTGTTAGTATTGTGGTTGTTGAAAATGTTGTGGGTGTAGTTATTGAAGTTGCTTCTATAGTTGTGGATGATTCAGTTGTTGTGATTGGAGCGAAGGTAGTTGTTACTCCTGTTGATTGAGCTGATGTTGATGGCTCATTGATTGGTGTAGCCCGTGTTGTGGATTCAGTGGTAGTTGTCACATCTGTGAATATTGTAGTTGGAAAAAATGTTGCAGGTGTAGTTTTTAAAGTTACATCTACAGTTATGGATGATTCAGTTGTTTTGCTTGCAGCCAAAGTAGTTGTTACTCCAGTTGATTGAGCTGATGTTGATGGTTCGGTGGTTGCTGTAGCCTGTGTTGTCAAATCAGAAGTAGTGGTCCCATCTGTTAATATTGTGGTTGGTGAATATATTGCAGGCGTCGTTTTTGAAGTTGCCTCTACAGTTGTGGATAATTCGGTTGTCATGCTTGGACCAAAGGTTGTTGTTATTCTAGTTGATTGAGCTGAATTTGATGGTTCTGCGGTTGTTGTTGCCTGTGTTGTGAATTCAGTGGTAGTGCTCACCTCTGTTAGTATTGTGGTTGGTGAAAATGTTGTTGGTGTAGTTATTAAAGTTGCCTCTGTAGATGTGGATGATTCAGTTGTCGTGCTTGGAGCAAAGGTAGTTGTTACTTCAGTTGATTGAGCTGATGTTGATGGTTCTGTGGTTGTTGTTGCCTGTGTTGTTGATTCAGTGGTAGTTGTCACATCTGTGAGTATTGTGGTTGGTGAAAATGTTGTTGGTGTAGTTATTGAAGTTTCTTGCATGGATGTGGATAATTCAGTTGGA
>JAOVVB010000041.1:30391096-30408280 GCA_028570985.1 Heterobranchus longifilis
TAGGTGACTCAAGTGGAACAGTGTGTCACTGATGTGCTGTGCGCGCATGTGTGTATGTGTGCGTGTGTGTGTGTGTTGGCCTCCCACTCTGACTCTAGCAAAACAGCTTGATTTAATCAGGACTGGGCGTGAGACCAAACCGAAGCAAGGCTGTGAGGGGACACAGCACCGACCCGGGAGGCCCAACAACAAAGACTGTGTGTGTGTGTGTGTGTGTGTGTGTGTATGTGTGTGTGTGTGTGTGTGTGTGAATGTGTGTGAAAGTGTAAGTCTGTGTAAGGAGTGGCAGTCGGGATGTTGGACTCAAGATGTTAATGTGTCCCTTAGGTAGAGAAAAAAAGACAGGGTGTGCTTTGACATTCTGCCCAAGGAATTTTCTTTCCTCTCCCTGCTGACGCTGTCGTCTCATTCCTCAGGTGTCTCGATGAATACTCCATTTATCTCACTCTTCCGGGATCTTACCTACTCTTCTGTGTCACACTGTCTTATACATGTGCCTCACTCACTTCCCAGGGGGTTTTACTCATTCCTTCATGTTTCTCACTCCCCTCCCCTCATGTGTCTCACTCACCACATCATGTGTCTCCCTCCCTCACATGTCTTTTTCACTCAGTCCTCCATGTGTCTCACTCACTTCCCAGAGTATCTCACACTCTCCTCCACGTTTCACTCACTCTCCAGTACGTCTTACTTATTCCTTCCTGTCTCACTCCCTCCCTCAGGTGTCTCACTTATTCCTTCACATGTCTCCATCTCTCCCTCGCATATCTTTTTCACTCACTTCTCCATGTGTCTCACTCACTCCTCATGTGTTTCACTCTCATCCATATGTCTCACCCAGTGTACTTTCATCTCTTTTTCATTTGTCTCCCCCTTTCTCATGTGTTTCAATTATTACTTTATGTGTCTCACTCACACTATCATGTATCTCACTCTCTTCTTTACGTGTCTCCCCCCCTCCACCATGTATCTCACTTACTCATGTGTCTCCTTGTCTTTCTCACTCTCTCCTCCATGTATCTTACTCACTCCCCTTTTTGTCTCGTTCACTCCTTTAGATGTCTTTCTTACACCCTGTATGTCTCACTTCCATCTTTCTTTCTTTCTTTCTTTCTTTCTTTTCTTTTGCTGATTTTTTTCACATTGTTTTCATTATTTCTCATTTTATTTTATGCATCAGCATTTGTCTTTGATTGCCTTTACCTTCAGTTCTCTCCCTCTTTTACTTTGTCTCTCTTTTTTACCCTTTCTTCTTTTTTGCCCTCTTTTTTCCCTTGCTCGTTGCGGTGCAGGCTCAGACCCATGTTCAGACCCATGCTCTTCACCCAAACAAACAAACACACCACAAGGAGCAGCGAAAGGCCACGGGGATGGTAAATAAAACACAAATCACAGCAATGAGATGTGAAATGAGCTACATGGGGCTCATAAATATACACACTTCCATACACACCCCAGCCCTCACCCCTACCGCAACAACTCAATCCCCCTTTAGTTCTGATTCTTCACATTTTCTAAAGTACAGGATTCTGAGTCTGACACTTACATGTCTATATAATGCTGTCTCTTGACCCAGGAGTGTTTTCATGAAACGGCACTTTAGCTTTACACATTCACTAATGAGTACTCTGATCTGTAATTACTACTGGTTGGTTACCAAGCATGGCCTATTTGACCCTGCATAAAAACACAAAAACAGAGAAATATAGAGTTTCAAATTTTTTAAAATATTTTTAAAGGAAAGAAATGAGAATCTTGCTTTAACATTCACAATTTGTCCCCAACTTTCTCCAACATACCATATAAAGCCAACTGTTGCAAGACATAGTGACGAATATTAACTTTTATATAGTCAACATTGTCAACATTGTCAAGGAACATTTCTCTTAAAATCAAAATTTATTTAGTAAATAAAAACCTAAGCAGTCTGCGCCTCTCACTGATATATTGTGTATTTTTCAATAATACATCTGAGACTGAAGAAAAGCTCAGATTAGTATTTAATAAATGATGAAAATAAAAACAGTTCCTGTTCCACTGCACACAGACCTTTAGACCGAGCAGTGGTGAGTTTGGAGAACCCGAGGAACCTTTCCCACCTAATGAAAATGCAGAAGATGGTAATTTCTGGGCCGCAGACAGACTTCCTACTCAAATTGTGCTCCCGGTGCTGGAGGTTATAATTATAGTTCAGCCATCGAAACCCTGCCTCTGGCTCAGGAAGTCCTGCTGCTGGCTGCTGCTATTGTGCTCCTGAAGCCCAGCCATCCCGCGGGGGAGAAACACTACGGACAAAAGTGTTTAAACATATAAATCCACATGTACAGCTCACATCTGCCCCACAGAAGGGTAGTTTAGCTTAAGGGAAATGTTTGGCAAAAAAAACATGAAATGTAGTCAAACAGTTAAAGACAGTTTGTTGTCTGATATTTGCATCTCTGGCTTTGTACTGGAGCTACAACACTAATGTAATTTAACAAACAATGACAATCTGTATTACTTGAATTTTTTTACCCTACAAAAATCTGCCTTAAACTACATCCAGATTTACTGTCATTTATAAATATGATGATCTTAACTCAAGAGAGACCATTTGTACTATATAATGACCTATAATCAACCTTCTAAACATGTTTTAAAGCACTTTTTAAACATAAAACACATCTACAGTAGATTAGATGTAGATTATTGTATATATGTAAACATGCTAATTGCAGTTGTAGCTATTTCTGAAATTTAAATACACTGTTCCTTATTTTAACTAAAAATGTAATATTTTTTAACCAAAAATACATTAGTTTATATTGTTCTACAAGCATAATTGTGTATTATGTGAAAATGTATTACTTTTTGTACATTTACAAATACAAATGTTTATTATGCTGTATGTAAGTTTTGCAATGTTGGGTATTGTATGTTAACAAATTTTGTATAGGGTTGTACATGTTGTACAAATTGTGTACAATTTTGTTGCAGTATTTTTTTGTTTGTTAATTTTTCAGTTTGTATAAAATCACAACAATTTGTTGTGAGATTATAAGTTGTATAGGTTATAATAATATATTGTATATATTATATGTTGTCACGATTTTTAGTAAAAGTTATGTTAGTTATGTTATGCTTTATGTGTCAAAGTTGCAAAAGTTTGCCCTTAAGCTTTGTATTATGTAGCAGAATCTTTTTTTTATTTGCAAATTTGGTGTAAAGTTGTGAAATCCTGTTTCAGTGATTTTTATTCTGTTAAATATTGCAAATTTTACAACAAAATTGTAGTTGTATGTTGTAAAATAATAGAATGTTGTATTTTATGATGTGATGTTTTGAATTATGTTGCAAAAGTTTACAATATGTTATACAAAAAAGAAATAGTGTATTTTGTTGTGTTTTATGTTCTAAAGTGTTACTAAGCTTTGGCCCTAAGCTTTGTATTATGTAGTAGTATCGCTAAAATCATTACCAATGATATATTATAGAATAGAATATATATAGAATATATAAATATATATAGAAATGTTGTAAATTTGTTGTTTTGTTTGTAAAATGGAATGCATTGGAAGTATGTGGTAAAGCCTAGCACTTTGTTTTCTATTTTGCTGTAGTTGTATAATGTTCTTTTATGTTGTAAAACTGTAAAGCTTTATAGTATTTTGTCAAGGTGAAAAGATTGTAATATGTTATAAAGTTGAAAAGATTGTCATATGTTGTCAAGAAATTGTAGGATGTTGTTACAGTAAGTTGTGTTGTGATGTTTGTGATTAGGTTTAGGAGGCTACTCTAGACTTGCCTCCTAGACTCCACCTGATGCACACTTTATACTTTATTGTGTAAATACACTGTACACCATCCCTGCACTTTTACCCAATAATATACTGTAAAAAAAAATACACTTAAAAACAAATTAACAATGTTGTCTGAACCAAGAAAATAAATACAGAGGTGTCGCTCATGTGTATTACATGCTAGCTACGGTACGTTAGCACTGTAACTCCAAAAAAAAAACAAAAAAAAACAAGCGCAGAACATTTTCACTACACTTAACTCAATTTCTTTTAGCTGTATGTCGTTTTTGCTACTTTGAAATGTTCCAGTCTGTCTTTTCTCCCTCTTTTTCTCAGATTTTCTACCAACACAGCTGTAACAGTTACTATAAAATCCCCTTAGTGATGGAAATAGAGTGTTAAAACCCCTCTTCAGGCTTGAGCCAAGATAATAATGTTAAAATCTATATTTTTAGACTTTTACAATTGTTCCACTTTTAGTAAAATGTTGACCTAACCAGAACAGGGGGCTAATGAGTCATAGTCAAGCAGCAGGCTGTCGTGTTTAGGGGCTGTAGGGACATGTATGTGTATGTGCGTGTCTCTAGAGTGTGTGAGGTTTTGGAGAATTGTGTGCAGACAGATTTATATGTGTTTCATTTGGAATGGGGCAGAAATACGTCAGGACAGCAGGGGAATTTCTGGAAGTCGTCTCTGCTTTCCCCGAGGTCAGCACTTTGTCCTGCTGAGGACATTACGAGGTGACAAGCGGCTTTAAAAAAATGCTGATTTGTTGGACTGCTCTTTTGCCTTATTGGTTCTTTTGCTCTTTCGTCTCGGTGATGTAGTGGTGCTCCACTTCCAGATTCAGAGGTGACAGTTTGCCCCCTCTTTTTAAAGGAACTGTGAGGCCGCATGTGGAATGTCCACGGAGTCCTGTTGACTCTAAATGTAGCCCATTACCTGGGATGTGTTTGAAGCAGTCTGCTCTTTTACTTTTCCACTAACCCTAACGTAGCTATGAAGTTAAGGATAATTATAGATAAGATCAGTTAGCATAAGTGTAAATCCTCCTTTATTAAAAAACATCATATTTGTGTGAGCACTCAATTCATTTCAACCAAAGGATCAGGTTTTAGCTAAATCTTCTTGGGGTTTTGCTGTGGAGGACAGTGAGCAGTTAGTAGGCTGTATTTGTTGACGTCCAGAAGAATGAAGAAAGCCAGACGTCTCGCTTTAGCTATTTTAGCAGCTGTTGCTAGCATTGCTATGAAATCCCTAGGCTGCCAGCACTGACTGATGAGATCAGAGCCATACACATGCACAGAGGCACAAAGTCAAGTGAATTTCTGATTTGCCCGTTCTCATTCAAATCACATGACCACATATTGGTTATGTAGCCGATCTAGGAACACATACGAAAATGACTCAGATCTGATCTGAAATACATTTGATTTGTGCGTTCATACAGCCCTAACATAATAACAATAAATAAAAAAACAAAACAAAAAAAACCAATAATTTATCTGTGTCACATCAAGGTCAAAAACCAGATTTAAGTCACTTCAGGTTGGTAGTGTGAATGCAGTCTTAGGTGTAATATCCATCGTTTGTTGGTAATCCTGTTATCGTGTCTCACTGATCACTAGAGATCACAATCACTAGATACCCTACTAGCCACTTCCTGTTTAACTACTGTAGCTCACCTGTGTATAGTCACTTCCTGATTCACAGACACTCTATAGTTATACTTCTGCACTTGTGTTTTTAAGGCATATGGAAATTAGGGTCTCTTGGGTGTTTATATTTTGAAGTGTTTTTGTAATTGCTGTGTTTAGTCTGCTCCTTTGAATTCGATTCTCTGCTTTTCTTGTCTTTTTGGTAGTATGGTTTTTGTGTGCTTACTAATTAAATAAAATTTGCCTATTAAATTAATAAAAAATACAATTGACCATCTCTCTTTTATGGTACAAATTTATTTAAAGGAAATATACAAGGAAAGTAAATTCAGCATTTGGGATTATTAATGGATTAGCTAGCTACAGTATGCATTTTTAAATTTTGTTAATTCTACTGTATGCTAAGAAATCCAACCCTGTTTCTAATGTAACAGTCGAATGCTGTCAGGCACCATTGTAAAATGTAACATTTTGCCAAGGACAGATAAATGAGTAAATATACTTTATAAAAGGTTATGATTATTTAATAAATGGCACAGAAAAATGGGATAAGTCTCAGGTTTAAATAGTGTTGTGCTAGCTCTTATGTTATTTGCATGATGTCAAACTGATGTCAATAAGTGCTCATTAGTTATTAACTACATTAGCCTTGTAGCTCGATTTTAATAGACATTTACATTTCTTAAACGTGGTACGTGTCCTCTTAGTTGCTTTAACCTGAGCCTCTCTGAGATGGTTTTTAGGTTGTGTCTCGATGTTCAGGGACTTTTTCTTTTTCATTTGGACCACACACATGCATTTTTAAGCCACAACCTAACAGATTTACCCGAAAGTCTCCAGCATGGTGTGGAATTACAGCAGGAACTTCATTTAGCCGGCTCTTCCTCTCAGGAGTACACTGTTTGGAGGCCCTACTTTAGCATGACGGCGACATGGAGCTGAAATATTATCACTGAGAAGCCAAAGAAAAGATGTTAAGTTGACACACACACACACACACACACACACACACACACACACGCACACACATTGTGAGACATTACCATGTCCAGCAACAGGAGAAAAGAAACCCACAAGACTTCCCAGGACTGCGCCATAAAATTCTTGAGAGTTCGCAAAACCTCAACGATGTGGAAAAGACATGAAGCCTTAATGCCGAGTCATCAACATAGTGACATTACGTTCTGCTAATAATTCCCTGCTGTAGCTCATTTCTCTGTGTCTATAATGACAGCACTGACACACAGCAGGCCTGAACATGATTCACCGCTCCTGCTGGCCTTTCCATCTCTGTCGAGTTTAAAAAATTCTTTCAGTAAAGGAGAATTATGAGGTGTTATAGCACGACTCGGACACTGTTTTTTTCTCCAAGTGGATGTAATTATTAAAGCTGGTCACCGCTTAGCCATATTTAGTCCCAATGTCCCTATGCTCAAGGAGCAAGACAACTAGGACTGTTGTTTTTAAGTAATGAGTAGTTGATATTCTCTGTATGTAAACCAATACAAACCATCCTAAGAGAATAAAAATATAAAACCAACAAAGCCTCTGAGCAAAACCCATATCTCCTCTCGTTTTTCACATGGCGCTGAGTGTCATCTCTTTCATGGAAGATTAAAAAAAAAAGTTTTAAAAAATGACTGCTCACATTTTCTTTAGAGAAACTGAGACTTAAAGGATTGTGCTGGAAAAATTATTTTTAGTATTTCTTTCCAATTTAGGTAAAAATCCGAAACAGCCCAACATCTTAGAGCTTTATCTTCATTTTGCTAAACTGTTACTGGGAAAAAAAATCAAATTAATAAATGAAGCTAACATCAACAACAACAACAATAATAATAACATTAACAACAACAACAACAACAACAACAATAATAATAATAATAATAATAATAATAATAATAATAATAATAGTCTGCACTATATCATTGGCAATTATTTTAATGCCAATAATGTTTATGATGGTAATTCCAATGATGATAATGCCAAAGAAGTAAATACAAATGTTTGTAATGGTAACAGCAATAACTGTAATGCCAATGCCCATAAATGTAATGCCAATGAGTGTAATGCCAATAATTGCCATGCCAATGCCAATGAATGTAATGCCAATGAAGGTAATGCCAATAACTGCAATGCCAATGATGGTAATGCCAATGATGATAATGCCAATGATGGTAATGCCAATGATGGTAATGGTTATGCCAATAACTGAAATGGAAAAGCCAGGGAAGATAATGATAATGCCAATAACTGTAATGTTAATGACAATAATTGGAATGACAATGTCAATAACAGTATGACAATTAAGGTAATGCCAATTAGGTTAAGTCCAATGATATTTGAGGATCTCGACAGTAATGACAGTTATACCAATAACAGTAATGCCAGCACCAAGGACTTTAATTGTAATTCTAATGCCTATAGGGTAATGCCAATGACAGTAAAGACAACTACTGTATGTTAATGATGATTTCATGTCCAGTAATCATAACAAGGGTGCTAAGAGGTCTACAGACATTTTTTTGTTTTGTTTAAATTGAAACAGGGTTTTACTGCAGATATCCAGGGCTCATTGGTTATCACTGATTTCCTGAACACAGTGTGCTGGAACTCAGTGCATTTCTCTTTCCAGTTATGGCTACACTGTGTGTTTTTTGGCAGCAGCCTTTCATGAGGGGCTTTTTTTCTTTGTTCCTTTTCTATATTGTCCTTTGTTTTGGGTTTCAGGTTATGATCTTTCTGATCACTGTGTAAGTTCTTTTACTAGTGGCCAGTCACGAAGGCGCTCCAGACATTACTTGAGCAGAGGATTCCCCAGGTTTTTCAGGTCTGTAACAGCATAACCCTCCACTGTGATTCTGAGGACCTACAGCAATGGAATTAGATCACAGGGACTTTTGCAAGTCTTATTACTTGTTATTATCATACATGTAAGGAGTGTTGACCTAATAAACCTTTTTCTTAGTGGTGCAATTGGGAAATGGATCCTCTTAAAGGTTCTGTAAAGAACCCTAAAGAACATTTATCTTTTAGCTAAGGTAAGAACACTTAATCTTCCAAAGAACCCATAAGGAACCAATTTTAATGAATAGAGTTATAGATATGAGAAAGGTGTAGATATAAAGATGGAGTCCTATTAAATATGCTATGTAAAACCCAACATCTTAAGGACAGGAATTACAATTTAGTGATTTTTTTAAAAAAAAGAAAAGTTGATGAGGGAATCAGTGTGTACTATAAGTGAGAAAGGTTGTTATTGCACAAAATTGTTTTCAATAACATAAAATATGAGAATGTTATGAGAAAATATAACAGAGAGAGAGAGTGAGAGAGAGAGAGAGTGAGAGAGAAAATAGACCCCTGAGGAACTTCAGTAGTTGTGTATTGGGCTAAATTTATTTAAAAAAATAAAGATTTTATATGTGGATATGAAATAATAAATAAAGGTATCTCTGAATAGCATGAAAAGTGTAATGGTTAAAGTGGTGTATCTGACCCTCGGTGTGTGTGTGTGTGTGTGTGTGTGTGTGTGTGTGAGTGTGTATGTGTGAGTGTAAGTGTGTGAGTGAGAAAGAACCAGCCCAGTAGTGGTGGAGCTTCATGCGTGCAGCTCGAGGGCAGTGAATGCAGAATGAGCTCGGGCCCATCTGCAGCCCTGCTGCTCGTCTTCAGCAGTTTCATACAATTTAAATGACAAACCGGCTTACGAGGCCCCGTTTCCCTCCACGGCCCCAAAACAACTGAAAAACAAAAGCAAAAACACAAAGGCGAGAACAGTAGAACAAAACAGTGAGTGTGTACACTTGCCTGAGAAGGAAGCCTGCAGCATCCTCGGAGATGGGAGCAGAGCCGAAAAAGCCCCACTGCTGGTTCTGGATGGTCTCGGCTCTGACTGTAACCCTGGTTAATCCTGCAAGGCTCGCACATTAATTCTTAAACCGCTTCACGGTGCTGCAAGCGGCTGTGCGTCAGAGTCCTGCGTCTCGCTTCTCTTCTCAGTCGGCCTAAAGGGAGCATTATGGCCTGGACTGTGAGTTCACATGGCAGAACACCAGCACTGTGGAGATATATATATACATACGCTCACACACACACACACACACACACACACACACACACACACACACACACACACTAGCAACAAGTGTGTGTGCAGCTGATACTTACATCCACAACATCTTCATAACAATCACAACTGAGACACAACGCACAGCAGAACATGTCTGTTTATGTAACATGGACGTGGGCTTCATAAACATCCTAGTATTTAAAATATAACTTATGTAGCATTCCGATTATAAATGTTAAGTAATAAGCATAATTCTCAAACATTTTTATTGTCCTCTTAGGGTTTAAATGTAAGTTTATTTGCATTTATTTTCCAAAGTTATACTTGTTAGAATTTATTTGTTTGTTAGCATTCATTTTATAATTTTACATATTAGCTTTAATTCTTTTTATACCTTTCCAGATTTTATATTGTTAACATCATTTCACATGTATTGTACATGTACATGCCTTACATTTGTATATTTATGTTCACTAATATTTCTTTTATTCCTTTGTTTACTAGCATTTAATACCATTTTATTTTTGATTTTCAGTTCATTAGCATTAATCTTCATTAGTATTTTAATTTTTAATTAAAATTTATGAGCATTTATGTTTTAATTTTTATATATTGGCATTTAATTTTCATTAGCTATTAATTATTACATTAGTTATTTTCTCTTTTATTTATTAGCGTTTGATTTTTTTTGTTTACATTTTTGCTTTTATTTTATGATTTGACATTTATTAACATTCAATTTCTATGTTTGCTTTTTAATAGTTATTTTTTCTTTGGCTTATTAGCATGTAATTTTTAAATTAAACTTTTAAAATGTTTATTTTTTTTCTTTTATGTTTTTTAGCATTTAATTTATTTTTAATGTTAATTAGCAGTTATTTTTTAATAAATAATCATTTTATTAGCAATTAAAAAAATTAATTGATTAGAATTTGATTATAATTTTTTATTAATTCTATACTGTAGCTAAAGGTAATATTCTGCAAGAAAATAAATAAAAGTGAAAGTGTAGACTATTACAACAAAAACATTTACAAAGAGAAAAATAAGATTACTCAATCTTCCAAAGTACACACAAGGAATTAACCCATTTTCTTATTTACTTTTTTCCACCTTTTTCCAGATTCCATGAAGAAGCCTACAAATCATTTCTCTCTTGGATAATGACCTATTTATGAACCTTTTTGGGAGGTAAGAGCACTTCATCTTTGAAAGAATTTGTAAGAAACTGAAATAAGAAATGACAAGATGAAGCAAACCTAAAGATTGTTCTCTTAAAGGCCTTATATAGAACCATACACAGTGTTGCTCTCTCAGGAAAACTTCACCTTGGAAGCTTTTTCAGATTTTTTTTCTGTGTAACTTTGGAAGAATGAAAACGTGGGTTGATTTCATTTTGGAGAAACCAAGGTTCAATGTAGAACCCTACAAACAGTGAACCTATTTCGTTACCAACTGTTAATTTTTTAAAAAACTGTTCACATTTGGGAAAATCCCCTTGAAGGATCTATGTGAAACGTGATACGAGGTTTCTCTTCCATTGAATATTCCAAACAGAACAGCCTTGGGGAGGTACTAAGCATTAAGGAACTCTTTTTGTTGATAGTATGGAGGAATGAAGAGATGCAGAGCTTAAGTAAAAGTTTAGCATAGAACTTTTTATTGGGTAAGATCATTTAATCTTCAAAAGAGTCATTATGTTTTTTGAGGGGGCGCTCCTTGAAAGTTCTACGAAGAACTTATTAAACACTTTGTGCGGAACCCTGGTTTTGTGAACAAGAACAGCAGAATGTTTTTGGCAGGTTAGTACTTTAAAACAAATAAGGAGATGCAGAACTATAAAAAAAAAAAACCCTGAGTGTAAAGCAATGAGAGTGCAGAAAATGTGCAAAAGAAAAGCAATAATCAGAGCTCTTGTTTTCCTTTCAGTTAAGAATCCAAGCTGAACCACTTTAGTGAGGTAAGATCGTCCAAAAGAACTTATAATAGAACATTTTGAAAGTGTGTGGAGCAACGAGGAGATGCATATCTTGAACTGGTTCCCTTCTTGGTGTTCTATTGTGTTCTTTAGGAAGCATTTATATTAGAACAAATGCAAATGATGAGACTGACAAGGAACCAGACATGATCTAGAGCCCATTGTTCTGTTGTGGGGTTGTGATGGCACTCTTCGTTATCACCAATACTGTTTAGTTTACTTATTTACATTTTTGTTTAGAATGTGCTTCTCAGCATGTTTGTTCACTCAGAGTATGCTGCAGTGGAGAAAATGAGCAGTAGATTTACAGGGTTTTAATTTTGTGTGTGTGTGTGTGTGTGTGTGTGCATTTTGAAGCTGGTGAAGGAGGAGATGGTCTCCACGGGCATTTGTTCTGATTCCTTCACACCACAATACAGTTTATGAAGCCGCGGCTACTCTGTGGTCAATAACTGCGATCGATGGGGCAGAAGTTTGGGCTGCCAAGGGGGCTGACAGATGTGTGGGGTATTATTGGGAAAGAGAGGGAGAGAGATAGAGAGAGAGAGAGGTAGCGTGATGGAGGACGTGGTTCTCCCTGAGGCTGCAGATTCCATAGGGGAATAGGTTATTAAACCCTGGTGGCGCTGTTTGCGTGGACTGATTGTCCTTCTCGTTTGATTAAAGCTTAATAGCATCCAGATTCCTGAAATCAGAGCTGCAGCGTTCTGATTGTTGAGGAAACATGTGTCAATGTTACTTTCACTAAAATGTAATGACTGGGGAGAGAGAGACAGGAAGAGAGAGGGACAGGGTGAAAGAGACTGGGAAAGAGAGAAGGAGAGATGAGAAAAAGAAGAGACAGGGAGAGATATAGGGAGAGAGAATGTTGGGGACAAAGTTATGAAGAATGAGAGAGACAGGAAAAAAAACAGGGAGACATGAAAATAGAGAGAGATGAGGAGAGAAAGACAGGAAGAGACACAGGGAATGAGAAAAAATGGGGGGAGAGAGAGAGCAAGAGAGATGAAGAGAGACAGGGAGAGAGACAACGACTGGGAGAAAGAGAGGAGGGGAGATAGAAATGGAGAGAGATGGGTAGAAAAAAGAGACAGAGAGAATACCAGACAATAAAAGAGGAAAGGAGAGAGAGAGACAATAAATTGAATCGAATAGAGAGAAAAAGTAAAATAGAGAGAAGGAGATAATGACAGAGAGAAACAGATTGTGAGAGAGAAAGCAGGAGTGATAAAAACATGTAGAGAGAGAAATAGAAATTAATCAAAATGAATTAAGAGCAAAATACAGAGGGAGAGAGAGAGAGAAAGGGAGAGAGAGAATAATGGAGAAATTGAATTTAATTGAGTCGAATTAAGAAAGACAGGGGAACAGACTGACAATAAGAAATACAGTAGAGAGAAAGATAGCAAGAGAAAGACTGTCTGTTTATCCCATTCTCATGAAATAAAGAGGGGAGATAAAAGAGCGAGTAAGACTGCTGAAGAAAAAAAAAGAAATTTGACATAATAAAAAGATGACACGAGTATGAATCTGATCTCTAGGTGGCAGTAGAGGGATGGAGAGACACATCTGAAACAAGGTGAGAAGTCACCCCTTGGGTTAAGTTCTGTCCGTCGGTCTATTTGTACTACACACGCCAGACTTGTTCAATTCCGTCGCCGCGTTCTCGTGTCTTCACCATGTTTCATTAATTAATTTCTGATTAAACTTAATTTTATTGGTTCAGCAGCACTTAGTATACTGATCATTCCTGTCACGCTGAACATTCAACGAATTAACTTACAGCTCACAGGAGGCGGAGATTAGTGTTTTATAAGTCATATGGTCTATAGCGCCACCTACAGTAGTTGTTTATTTTTGCATGTAGCTAACGAATGTCTCGGTAACGTGACAAGCCAAGTTAAATGAACCTTATTAGCGATAAAAAAGAATATAGAGGTGAGTTTATAGCTGCTATAATGTAGGTGAGAATTGGAACATTAGGAAAAGGAAAGTTATTAAATGTAATCATGAACTTTATCACAGTATCACTTACATACAGTGGTTAAGTGAGTGTGGCCTAGGGGTGTGAGGTCATATGAATCAGCGCTAATACAGAGAGAGAGAGAGGGGGGGGTTTCCAATAGAGGCTGCTTGAATAAACATGATTCCTACGAGAAGAAAATGTGACGTAGTGGAAGCGGTGATATCTGTTATTTTTTTTATTTATGATTATCATACTTAAAATTGATTGTATTGTTGCAGCCTTCACACACACACACACACACACAAACAGCAGACAGGCAGTAGTGGAAGCGTTTTGACGTGCTGTCACACTCGGGTAGCTGAGAGAGCTGCGCGCTCCGAGTCAGTCTTATTAAGGCGGATGTGTTTGGAAGCTCGGCCGGACGCTAGGGAGAAAATAGGAAGGACAGAGCGAGAGGAAACATGGCCGAGCCTCTGAAGCGCTCTGACACGCTTCAACACACACACACACACACACACACACACACACACAGTCTTGCACAGTCTCGCTGCACTGTCGGGGGGCAAACACACTCCGCTTGTCCGCACTGTGTGTCTCAGACTTACTGAATCTCTAATAGAGAGAACACACACACACACACACTCTCTCTCTCTCTCTTTCTCTCTCTCTCTCTCTCACACACACACACACACACACACACACCTACAACAACACACACACACTTTCATTTTCTGTCTGTACACACACACACACACACACACTTTCATTTTCTGTCTGTACACGCACACACACACACACACACACACACACACACACACACACACACTTTCATTTTCTGTCACCACTTTATGTCACCACAATCAGACAGACATATAGAGAGAGACCACAGCACCTTATTAACTATTACACTTTCTTATTTATTAGTGAATGAACAGAAAGAAACTAAGAGGGAGAGAAAAATATGAAGTTAAATATAAAGGGGAAAGATATAGAGAGAGGGACTTGTGCGTCTCACACAGCCTGTGATGCTGCCAATAATGCAAGAACGAGAGGAAATGAATCAGTGTGGATTGGGAAGCGAGTGGGACCCGGCGAGCTCCACCCCTCCGAGCAAAGCGCTCTGATTGGCCAGTGATGTAAACATGCATGGGTAGCTAAAGCACCTGAACACAGAGTTGTTTGTGGTTTTTCTGACACGTGTGGAACAGCCGAAAGACAAAGAAGAAGAAGTTATATGTCGCTGTTGTGTTTACATGCCACGCCTCCCCTGATAACGGCGGTGCACTTGTGAAACACACATACTGAGGCGGCTTAATACCCCGCTTCTGGCTCCAGTGTGAATTACAAAACGCCAGCCGAAGGCCATGTTGAGGGTCTTATCAGTCCATTGTTGTGTGGAAGTGCAGAGAGAGAGAGAGAGAGAGAGAGAGAGGTGCTGCACCTGTCCTGAGCGTGTAGCTGTGTGTGCAGTGAGAGTGAGTTAATTGGGTGAAGCTGTACAGTGTGTTAGTGCCGTTTTGAGAAACAGCCTCCTGACAGCTGAGTGTCAGCCAAGTGGAGCTGAGAGACAGAGCGCTGTCACTGACTGGAGAGAGAGAGCGAGAGAGAGAGAGAGAGATAATGTTCATGCGAGTCACTTAATCTTTGGCTAAATGTCTGTACTCTTATTTTATATACATTTTTTAAATTCTTACTCTTTCTCTAGTGTTCCGTTTTTTTTTTTTATGGCAATACGATTGTAAATATTTGTAATGCCAATAAAGCACCTTTGAATTGAATTGAAAAATTGAGAGAGAGAGAGAAAAAGAGAGAGAGAGAGAGAGAGAGAGAGAGAGAGCACCTTTGAATCTTGAGCGAGAGGAGCATCCTTCCTCCCGTTGCACCATAAGGATGTGGGTTTTGGGCTCCACTCAGTACACACCTCAGCGAATGCAGGCCAGAACCTGGAGAACCTGGACACAGGAGAAGCATGCTCAGTGCGCCAGCGGGGAGGTCGAGACGGAGTTGCACTTCATCCTCTACTGCCAGGAAGATCAAGACCTCAGAAACACCTTTACTGAAAACAATCACACACTGAATATCAAACTTTGGCAGACTAACAGATGATGCTACCAGTGCGTGTCAGTGTGTGAGAGCCTGAGACACACACACACACACACACACACACACACACACACATACACACACACCCACACACACACACACACACACACACACACAGACTGACCTGCACACACACCCTGAATACTATGATCCTCTGTTATATGTGTTGAATTTATGTAACGTTATGCATGATCTACATTTCTGTAGGTAACAGAGAGAGATGGAGGCAGACAGACAGACACGACCATCTGTCTCACACACATCAGAGCCATCTGTCTTACACACAGTCATCAGTCTCACATACAGTACAGCCTCCTGTCTCACACACAGCAAGGCCGTCTGTCTCACACACAGGTGCCCGTCTCAAACACAGCACAGCCGTCTGTCTCACAAACAGCACAGCCTTCTGTCTCACACACATCATAGCCTTTTGTCTCACACACAGCCATCTGTCTTACACAGGACAACGCTCTGTCCCATAGTACAGCAGTCTGTTTCACAAAGCCGTCTGTCGCATACACACACCAGTCTGTCACACACAGATGTTTGTCTCACACACAACACACCCGTCTGTCTCACACACACCACACCCGTCTGTCTCACACAATGCAATCTGTTTCACACACAGTACAGCAATCTGTCTTAAACACACAGCACAGCCATCTGTCTCACACACATCACAGCCTTCTGTCTCACACACCTCTGTCTGTCTCAAACACAGCACATCTGTCTGCTTCACAAACAGGTGTCTGTCTTACACACGACAGCCCTCTGTCTCATAATACAGCCATCTCCTTTACACACAGCCATCTGTCTCACACACAACACAGCCATCTGTTTCATCCACAACACAGCCATAGCCATTTGTCTTTCAAACATCCGTCTATTTCACACAGCACAGCCACCAGTCTCACACATCACAGCCACCAGTCTCACACACATCACAGCCATCTGTCTCACACACATCACAGCCATCTGTCTCACACACATCACAGTCGTCTGTCTCACACACAGACGTTTGTCTCACACACAGCACAGCCGTCTGTCTCACACAGGACAGCCATCTGTCTCATAGTACAGACATCTGTTTCACACACAGCATCAGACAAACAGGGAAACTGAAGGAACAGGGAGGCAGGGGATAATGTCTGGATAAAATAATAGAAACCATTTATTAAATATTAAATCAATTAATAAATAAAATAACTGAATAAAAATAGAAATATGAGGTCAGTCATGTTCTGTAGCTAAAAATATAAATGTATCAAATATATATTAAAGATAAAAACTTTTTAAATGTATTTATTTATTTATTTATTTGTCTATTTTAAAACATACATTGATATATCCACAGCCAAAAGTTTTGAGAATGACACAAATATTACTTTTCTCAATGTCTGCTGCTCCAGTGTTTTAGATCTTTTTGTCAGATGTTACTATGGTATACTAAAGCAAAATTACAAGTATTTCATAAGTGTCAAAGGCTTTTATTGAAAATTACATTAAGTTTATGCAAGAGTCATGTTGGCATGACACTAGACTGACTGTAGCGCTCACCTTACATTTCAAGAGGGGCAGTAAAGAAGCCACTTCTCTCCAGGAAAAACATTAGGGACAGAAAGATATTC
>JAOVVB010000041.1:30524065-30538696 GCA_028570985.1 Heterobranchus longifilis
TTAAAACCTGGAGGGATAGTGCTAACCCATTAACTTCACAGAAGAAATGTGGTTTGAAAGAAATGACTGTAATGCAAAAACACTTAAACATTTGACAGTAAAAATCACAACTATATTTAATATTGAAAGTAAAAGCATTTCCAGAATTAGGACTACAGTAAATAGCTGTGGAGGCAGTGTCATGATCTGGGATTGCTTCTTTTAGCCAAGTCTGGTCTCAGTAATGTTATGTGGCAATAAAATTAAGTTAGCTGAATATAAAGGATGACCAACGTATCACATCAACGGATTTTTCCATTCCCTGATAAAATGGACATATTCTTAAACAATCATTTTAGAATATGTATTTCTTGGTTAAGGAGAGGATGTTACTGTGTTTCAGAAGGTGAAATTATTAGCCTGCGTTAAGCAACAAAAAGAACTAAGGAGATTACTGAAATTACTGGAATTTGGTTAAGAACTGTCCACTCAATCGTTCTCTATACTACTTATTCTGTTGCAGGAAGCCTGGGACCTATCACAGGGGACTCAGGGCATCAGGTGAGGTAAACCCTGGATGGGGTGCCAGTCTATTGCATTGGACACACACACACACACACGGTATATACAGTACATATGTAGAAGTCACAGCTATGTTTAACAGTGAAAATAAAAGCATTCCCTCATTTAGAGAACTCACAAGATTGGGACTAAACAGCTGTGTGGCCATAAGAACCAAAATGATTGTCAAGGCTGGATCGGGAAGCTGTTGCGAACCACAAGTGCAATTACATGCATAACGCCAGATGTGTTAAGTTTATGTGAGTGGGAGAGACACGTGTGTTTACAAAGAAATGGCGTAATCAGGTAATGGTGTTTACACAATAAAGTTACTTTTTGTTAAATGTGTTAATTTCCCCTTTGTGCTGAGACTTTTGGGACACACTGTAGCACATAAATTGTCAGTTGACTGATCAAAAACAAATGTTATCTGTGGCCATGGTGTATGTCCCTTGATTCACTTTTGTCATTTAATTTCAGTGCTTCGATACAAAGTAAAGATTGTCCACCTTGTTTCGATGCACATCCCAGCTGGGGAGACTGTAACACAGACTGTAACACAACTATTTCTGTCTATTAAGATAAAAGAATTGTAGCAAAAGATAAAATATTGGGACAGATGTTAACTATACTAGATATACAGTGTGGCCCAAAAGTCTGGCTCTATAAGCATTTTTACATTTTTATTTATATGAAATATGATCTTCTTTATTTCAGATTACAAGTTACTTGGTCTGTGAGTGTTGTGCAAGACAAGCAAGATTTATTTTCAAATAAATGTTAACTTGATAAATGAGCAAGATCTTAATATATGTAGTGCGCATGTGCTTTATCTGCCGAGCTTCACGTGATCACAACTCGGTCAATGGTTCTTCTCTCTTGCGTGCTGTGGGATTGTGGGTAATCATCTCTCATGATCAGTCTCAGTACACGTGTGTCACTCGTATTGACAATATCTATGAAGGCGTGCACTGTTTACTATGACATTGTGACCATGTGTGCGCGCAAGAATTTTTTATTTTGTGTTCAAGTGTAATGACTGTTTATTCGTAAGTGTACTAAAAAAAAAAGAATTTAAAAAGACTGTAGCAGTGCTGGAAATTAATCTGTTTAATGAAAATGCAATGTCACATTTCCGTTAAATCCTTAAAAGACGGCAAAAGCAAGTGTCATTAGGGAGGTTCCTCGTTAAAAAAGCAGTGATGTGTGTGTATGTGTGTGAAAGTCGTCCTACACAGTAGTCCCCACTCCTCCTCATGTTACTTCAGTCTTTTAAATAAATTTATATCAATTGATACTTTTGGGACAATCTGCAAGTTTTCAATACAATATACTGCATAATACGGTGGTGTAGTGGTTAGCACTGTCGCCTTGCTCCTCCAGGGTCCGGGTTCGATTTCTGTCTCTGTGTGCATGGAGTTTGCATGTTCTCCCCGTGCTTGGTGTGCTTCCTCCGGGTACTCCAGTTTCCTCCCACAGTCTAAAGACCTGCAGTTTAGGCTAATTGGCGCTCCCAAATTGCCCATAGTGAGTGTATGTGTGTGTGACCTGCGATGGATTGGCACTCTGTCCAGGGTGTACCCTGCCTCATGCCCTAAGCCTCCTGGGATAGGCTCCAGGACTCCGCAACCCTGAATACAGGTTTTAAACGGTATAGACGATGATTGAGTGAGTGAGTGTACTGCATAATTCCAAAATTCTCAAAATCATATTTAAAAACTTAAATATGAAATAGAGTAATTTCAGCCCATTCCCCTCAACATATACACACATAAAAAAGACTTTTATTTCTTGTAAAATTGTGTCATCTTCAGAAATGAATGTGATTGTAAAAATACATGACAAACAAGAAAGTGCACAAAAATCAATAATAAACAGAAATTTAACAGGACAGAAAGAAAATGTATTGATTAAAGAATTTATTATTACAACCAATTATATTTAATGTGGAAAATAACAAATAATGCTCTGTATCAACATCATTCATTATTTTATTCATTCATTCATCTTGTATAAGGTTTATCCTGTACAGGTTGCAGGGGCTTGGAGCCTGTCTTAGGAAACTTGGGGCACAAGGCGGGGTACACCCTGGTCAATTTATCACAGTTCTCACAGACACACATACAAAGTTGAGAAGATCAATTAACCTAATTTGCATATCTTTGGACTGTGGGCGAAAACCGAGGTACCCAGAGGAAACCCACCAAGCATGGGGGAGATCGAACCCTCGACCCTGGAATGAACATGAGAGATCATAGATATGACATTTTTGTTTAGATGAAATAAAAAAGTATATTAAATACATATTTTGCACATATTGTGTATTTGGGAACAGCTATTTATGAAGTTTCTATATAGGGAATACATGTAATATAAAGTAACAACCTAGAGAAATAAAGAGGCTCCATATTCAGGAAATGAATAATAAATGAAAAGCACACATATTATGTATATTTAGATGGAAATGAAGGAAGTTTAGTTTGGGTTTGTGTGTGCAAGAGAGGGAGAGAGAGAAGGTGTGAGAGAGAAGGAGAGAGAGAGAGAGAACAATTTGTGTTGCTTTATTTTCCCTTTAGAAAACGAAAAAGTCAAGGTTGTGAGCACACTCTGGACGTCTTCTACGGTCTCGAACTGAACTGACCATGAATTTTTCATCAACTCTGTTGCGTGTACTCCTTCTCTTTCTTTCTTTCTTTCTTTCTTTCCATCTCTCCTCCTCTCTCATTCGTTCTATCAGCACATACTCGGCTGTGATTTTGATTCGGGGAGAGCGAGAGAGGAGAGGATGAAGGTGAGGACAGAGCAGACTCACTGCTGCATGAAGTGTGGTTCAGCGCTGGTGTCCATGGTAACCGCTTTCTCCTATCACAGCAGAGCATCGTTATAAGAATGCACACTACTTTACAATCCAGCAAAAAGAAATTGGTTGTCTGATGTGCTATTTACTTATTTACTGAAGAGTGACTGAGGAAACAGTTCCAAGGGCTGCTTACAGAATCACGAATTTCTGCCAAGAGATGTGTGTGTGTGTGTGTGTGTGTGTGTGTGTGTGTGTGTGTGTATATGTGTGGGTGTGTTTGTGAGACTTATTACTCTGGAACTGGATTATCATACAAGCGAATAATATCTAGTGGATAAAATATAGATTTTTCCTTAATTATTTTTATTTTTACAAACCATATATATTTTTTTTACAATATTACCAAAACAATATCAAATCATTATTAGTTTATTAACTGACGTAATATTTTTTGTACATTTTTTATTTTAATTCAGATTTTTAAAGGCTTCTGACATGATGCTGTTGATGTTGCTCTAATCGGCGGGACCCTCATTAGCATATCTCTTACGTGCATATTAGCATAACCACACCCTCACACTGCTCATAAGCTCTCCTGCAGTGGCTAACTAGCATTTGAAGACCCCACACACACACACACACACACACACACACATACACACACACACACATTATAGATCAACACAAAACATTCATGTTTTTTTTCATTGTGATATATTTTTTTTTGTTTAAAAGTGTTTGTGTGTGTATCTATTAGCATCTCCGAAGTCGCCTTTCCTCAAATCAGCATAAGTCTTTCCCACTCATTTCCTCTACAACTCCGTTTCAGGCCACGACCGTCTCCTCCCTTCCATCTCTCAAACTCGTCCGTCTCATCCCTCGCTCCCTCTCTCAACCGCTAATGTGGCAGCCAAACCAAACTGACAGGCTCATCTCAGTCCAAAAGATGGAGGCGGTGTCTCAAGAGAGGACATTTCCAAGCCGTGAGAGAGGAAGAGGAGGAAGAGAGGAGGAGTGAGAGGAGGAGTGAGAGGAGGAATGAGAGTAAGAGTGCGCCACTTAATGCGTCTCGTCCCGGGGAACGTTAATCATCTTTATGTAGTGACGGCCCGCTGCTGGTCCCTCGCTCACTAAATGACTCGGGATACAAAAGAAGGAAGAGACGTGGGAGGTGAGAGTCATATTAACCCCATGGTGGTGATGATGATGATGAAGATGATGATGGTGTACTTAGTGTAGTGTATTTGGGTTTGTTTGTTTCTTTCTTGAGCACATTAGTGGACATGGTGTTGTGGGCCGTGCATCATCAATCACCTTTGTCTTGAATAAACACACTTTTCACTCACATACACATACACACACACACTTAGTATGATGTGATGATGAGATGGGGTAGGATAAAAACTATTATTATTATTATTATTATTATTTAAAAAAGTGCACATACAGCTCGAATGGCATGCAATGTTATCACGCGCTTACTTACACACCAGCATCATACAGACCCGTATTATTATTATTATTATTATTATTATTATGGCATTAGTGATAGAAGTAGTGCAGAGGCTTGCAAAGCTATGCGCACGTGTGTGCGTTTGCGAGCGCGCGCACACACACCACAGCTGCTTTCTCCCTGCTCATCGCCAGAGGCTTTAAATGGAGGAGGAGGAGGATCGCAGAAATATAATTAACCTTCACTCTTTCGCACGCACTCGCACGAGACTGCGGGACTGAACATTAGTGGATAAGTACACACACACACACACACACTCACACTCACACAGCAGGGATCTCCAAGGTCACCGGACCGGTGACAGCAAGAATGCACGAGAGCAAAAATAAATAAGTGGCAGTGCCTCACGCGCTCACACCCACACGCGCACTCTCTCTCTCTCACTCTCTCCGTCTCTCACACGCGCGCGCACACACACACACACACACACACACACACAGAGGGTCTGTGTTTTTGTTTTGGAGTAAAACGTGATTAACGAGGATAATAAGGGCATGATTGCTGGCGCGCGCTGTGAATACTGTAAATATGCAATCATTGTACACACGCGCTGGGGGAGGGGGTGGGGGGCAATAAAAACGTGTCACACGGCAGTGTTGCATTACACTACATTACACTACATTACATTTCATTACCTAGCCTATACTGTATGTTACGCACACACACGCAGACTTTATACTTAAGCTTACAACACACGTCAGCACTCATAATATAATATAATATAATATAATATAATATAATATAATATAACATAATATAACATAATATAATATAAAAAATAATATAAACTCACCCTTTTTTCAGGTTTGAAATTAGAATTTGCCAGATTTCCCCCACCCCTTTATTTATAAATAAAAATAAAATGAAAGTAATAAATGTAGTGGATTCATTACTCTAATATAATCCTAAATGTAAACATCTGCAGCATCTGCATTCCTATCGTGTTATCGTTATCGTGTACAGGTGTGTGAGGTGGGATTAGTCGTCGTCTTAGAATATAGAAATAAAATAGATTTCATTTAGATTTTATTTATAAGATCAATGTACACTCAATACTTGGGTTGTTTGAGGTTAATGTTTAAATCTTATAATGTTGATATTTAAAATGTTTTACATAAAAATAAAAATAATAAAATCCACGTTTTTCGAGGCAGACATCCAGTAGTTAAATCAAGTTAACTCTTGTTACGAAATTTGAATAAGTTGTGGCATGTTTATGAATATTAAGTTATGCAAATTCATGCAACGTGTAGAAAATTCATATGATTTCTCGTCATCGTCCGAACTGCTGTCCCGTGTGAATGTTCGTATGAATGTTGGCCATAATACATTTTGTCTCTTCGATTGCATCTCTTTCTTTTGGTGCTCTATGATAGATGTGTTTCTGACTCAAATATTATAAGGAGCCCCCATCATTTGACTAAGTACTTAAATATTATAGTGAGCCCTAGTCACGTGACTAAGTACTTAAATATTATAATGAACCCTAGTCACATGACAGAGTTTTTAAACATTATAATCAACCCTAGTCATGTGACATAGTACTTAAATATTATAATGAGCCCTAGTCACATGACAAAGTTTTTAAACATTATAATCAACCCTAGTCACGTGACATAGTACTTAAATATTATAATGAGCCCTATTCACATGACTAAGAACTTAATCACTAAATGTGCCTTTTAAAAGTGTTCAGGAAAAATATGCATATTGACAATACTTCAGGTTTTGTTTATTGCTGTCTAAGACCTTTATCTTTAAAGGAATTTGTCATGTTATACAAACAGTCTGAACTAAATAAATATTTAAATCTATGTTTAAACACTCGGCTGTTAAAATTATTACAGATTTATTCTGAGTCCAAGTCATGTGCAGCTTTAAACCCAGCGCTACTAAAATGCAGGAGGTCAATAAATATTAATAAATAAATGTATAGATAATTATTTACGCTGCTGTAGGATGATCTGTGATATGAATTTATGTTATAAAATAAATCTATAAATACTCATATCCTTTTTGTTGTTTTAGATTAGTGTCCAAATCATGTGCTTATAAAGCACACACACACACACACATACACACACACAATGCTGTGTAAAATGTTATTAAAAATAGAAAATGAATGGAATATTTTAGGGTAAGTATCAAAAAAAGAAATAGATACTCATTAAGATTTTGTATTTTAAATAATATCTGACATGAAATGTTTGCTGTACGGAGTTATTTATCTTAATTTATTCATTTACAAAATAAATATTATTAGACATAAACATTACACATCCAAGTTAATGTTTAAATAATATTCGTTTAGCTTGTTTTATAAAAAATTTTTTCACCTGATATTTGAAAACTAATAAAAGTGAAAAAGCGCAGGTGTTATCATGTGGAGGTATGTGAGTGTGTGTGTATGATGGATTTACACCTCTTTTATCTGATAATAAATGTTATAATAATAATAATAATAATAATAATAATAATAATAATAATAATAATAAAGGAAGATTATTTTATGCTACACCAGTTCAGCTTTTGGGACGTGTGACGGTCAGATGATGGTGTACAAGTGTTTTTAGAGACAGAATTTATTTATATGTAATTGCATATATAATATTTTATCTTAAATAATCCATGACAGGTTTTAAATGCTGCTGCTGAATAGATTTAAATACAAATATTAAAAACTGTATATTTATTTAACATAACTAACATAAATGGTGTATGAAACTGGCTTAAATGTTCTATGTGAAGTTTACAATTTATAAAATATAATATAATATTTATAGTTATTACATGGCTTTATAAATGCTCAAATATATTACATTATAGTTAAGTTATAAGGTACATGTAATAGTTATGAGTTATATGTGAAAGGCACCTTTTGAGAATTGTACAGCAGCCTGAAGTGTTTAGCATGTGTGTGTGTGTGTGTGTGTGTGTGTGTGTGTGTGTGTGTGTGTGTGTGTGTGTGTGTTGGCCACGTAAACCGTTAGATTCCTCTGGATACCTCTCTGCTGCTTTAATACCTCTCAGTCCTCAGGAACAGCAGCTTTATAATGCCTCCCAGATGCCACAGAGAATCCACCGGCCAAAAAATATGGAAACAATAGTGTGTGCTTTTAGGGCAGTGCGGTCACATCCAGGGAAAAACACACACACTCACACACACACACACAAAACGCGAGTGTCCTTTCCTGCCCTGTTTTCTCCTGACCATATGTTTAAGCATTTAAGGGGAATTTTTAGGGAGCGCTGCAGCAGCTGAACCGTCAAACGCACCTCGACTCCGACTGGCCGAGAGAAGAGAGAGAGAGGAAAAGAAGAAGAAGTGAGCACCTGAATGCATGTTTAAGTATGATGTGATATACTGGACGTCATAAAGCCATGCGAGGTGATGTTAGAGTCGGGGATTGTGTGGTTGTTAAATAAGTTAATGAGTTCTCGTGGATGTTCTGGTGATCACAGTAGCTCCCCTTTTCCGCCTCCTCGGGGCATCTGGCAGGAAAATCCCCTCTGTGTTTACCCTAATGCCTTTCTGCGCTGCATAAGTGTTTCCATAAGCGAAGAAAATCGCAAAATATGATGCTTCATTGATTTGAATTTAAAGGCAGATGAAGGTCATCCAAGGAATGGAAAAAATCAGGACTGGGAATATTCTGAGATGATGATGATCATTATTATTATTATTATTATTATTATTATTATTATTAAGGTTTTATGAATCTCCAAATTCATATTCGCTGATAATCATCTTGTCAAACATGCTAACCAACTGTATGAAGTAGCTTTACGATAATAAGAGAGTTAAACAATTTATACATTTCTTTTTTTTTTTTTAAAGGTTTCATTAGTTCAGGGTTATGAAATAAAAAAAAACAACACGGAGATTTTAAGATAATTATGAGTGAACTAAAAGATTAGCTTGTTAAAACGAGCATCTTTGTTAACAGGCTCTCAGCTAATTTGAGCCAGCGTAAACATTGTATAGCTAAACTTTATGTGCTAATCTAAAGAGCTCTGGCTTTGCTACAATTTTTTCCCTACAGGAAAATTATTTGACGCTAAAAGCAATGTGTAAAAGTGTCAGTTATCCTTTACACGTTTGTATGCAGATGATGACTCCTTACTGAGTTTCAGCGCATCTGTCATTGTGTGTGTGTGTGTGTGTGTGTGTGTGTGTGCCCTATTTGCGCGCCTCTTCATTTTTGCGAACGAGACATCAGGTCTGCTCTGCCTCAGGGCGCCAGCTCCCTTCGGCCTTGTCGAAAGCAGCATGTTATGGAAACCTGTCACACACACACACACACACACACACATCTGCAGCACAATAAGCACTCGTTCATCCCTCCGTCCGCATCTCGTCTGTTCCGGAGTCGCCGGCGCTGTTTACAGTGTACTAATGAGCGAACAGCTCTGGGAACAGATGCCACCGCACTCAGGAACTTAATAAAAGATTGCGTCGGAGAGATGGATGGAGCGAGGGAGAGCGGGAGATACAGAGGGAGGGAGGCGGATAGAACAACTGAGCACCTCGGAGAGTCTCTTGTTTGCAAATTACAGTAAAGCGGGGGAGGACACGCTCAGCACATGCTCACGCACACTCACGCGCAAAACAACCTCTCGGTCTTTATTATCTAAATAAAACCGTCACTTGTCACCCGAGAAGTCGAGAAGAGAGGCACGTCCTCGTCTCTCTCTCTCTCTCTCTCTGCGTACAAGCGAGTTTCTTTTCTTCCCTCTAAGTTTTCACACATACACGCGCGCACACAGATCTTTTTGCAGAGAAAAATTGCAGAGCATTTATTTTTCCCTAAAAGGGAGAGAGAGCCTGTGACGTTTAAACAAATTTTCCTAAAGTGCTCCAGGAAGAAGTGTAACTCTAAGAGTACTCAATTTCTAATCCGGAAGTGTATCATTAACCTCTTTCTTTGTCCGCTTTCTTTGGTGAACCTGCACACTTTCAAGTGTGAATTTTTAAACATCAGGGAAAAAAACATATAGCACATTCCGTGGTCCTTCTACAGCAAGGTATAGAAGATCTACTCTTGAGGGTACTACAGGGAAAGGTACAAATATGGTAGTATACAGTACTTTACGTTTTATGCCACATGATTAAGAGGCTTGACAGTACCGTATTAAAACTAAAAGGGTACAGTTTAATACCCTTTGTTTGTAGAACACATCCTTTTGAATGTCTGTGGTGGTATCCCATTAAAAGGTACATATTAGTAACCTTGTTTTAAAAATATTTATACATATATCTTCTACGCAACTGAAGATGTATGCTTGAGGGTACCACGTTGTAAGATACATTTAGTATGATTTATAGTTGTTATAGATATAGTTTAAAATTGTCTGTTAGGCTTTCTAAGTAAAGATATACAAGATGTTGTATATCTTGACTATATTTTACACAGTTGAAAATATATAAACACTCAACAGTACCACCTTGGGATATATTTAAATTTAGCTTTATTTTGAAAATATGCCACCAAATTCTGCTTGTGCCTGACCTTGGACTTCAACACCTCTACCTGCCCGTTAGCACAGGTATATTCTGAGGTCTGTGTGGTGAGGAACGTGTTGCAGACTTTGCACGAAACGTGTTAATGAATGCGGCGGCTTGACAGGTCGCAGCCTCTGCTAATAAATGCGAGCTTACCTGCATGACAGGTGAGCAGTCTTGAGTACCCCAAACCCTCGGTGCATTAAATAAGCGTGAACTGACACCACAGTAATTCGGCACGTTAGCATGACAGGCAACGCATAGCACATGGAGTAGCAGTTCCCACGTCATTAGCGGGATAATAATTATTCTCCCACCCCCTGCGAGTCGGAGATGAAGATAAAATTGGGACCTCATGTGAAGCAATTAACTTTGATCTAATGAGAAAATAGGTCATGATGGGACTAACTTACCTGTAAGCTATGTGAGGTAAGTGTGAGCGCCTACAGATTTAATTACATAAATAATAAGCAAGTCATTAGCAGTAGGAATAGGACAGCATCTAACAAATTCCTCTGAGCTTTGAGAATTCTTAAATGTGCAGTCTGAGGTACAAGTAAAAGAAAAGTCTCACCTGTCTCTGCTTCGTCGGGAAGGGAAAGCAGCGTTGCATCCGGCCACCGTGCAGACGTGCATCTCTTTTAGGTGCACATTTTTGTAGTGCAGTTTGACACTGTAGGAGCTCTTGAAGCTCTTCTTGCAGACGTAGCAGATTTTAGGGTCGGGGCTGGAGCAGAGATCGCCCTCTGGAGACTGGGAGTGAAATTTTGGTGAACTTGAGCCATAACCCATGGATGAGATGAAGCTCTCGTGCAAGGCAGCCATACTCGCAGCTGCTGCAGCTGCAGCGGCCATTCCGCCATTGTACAGGTTATACTGGCCCATGCAGAACATGTCATAGGTAGGATCGTTGTGTTCTTCTTTGATTTTGATGACTGGTTGATGTAGGGAAGGCGAAGAGCACCTCTTTTCTTCGATCTCTTTATGGATGTGTCCGTCTTCTTCCCCATCATCCTTTTCTTTGTCTGTGTTTCTTCTGGAGGTGTGGCGATGGTCTTCAGCATCCATCGGCTCATCGCGGTAGAACATCTTAGACTCAGAAGTCTCGGACTCATTCTCGAAGTCACGTTCGTGGTCCTGGTCCTCGGAGGTGAAGCTGTCCATGCAGCGCAGCTCACTGGTTCCTTCCGTCATCTCATCCTGAGAAGGTGATTGATGCCCGCTACTGCTGTTGTTGTTATTGTTGCAATTTCCATTGATGTTATTGTGGAGGTGAGATGCAGGATGACGATGATGGCAACTGTCATCATCATCATCATCGTCTTTGTCATCGTAATCCTCCGGCACCTCTCGATCTTTCTCGATCTTGACAGGCATGCTAGACTTGCGAGGCTTTTTCTTGGGTGTAGGGTCGATGGTGATGGGATCTGGGGCACATGAGTTGGTGGAAAGGTGGTGAGGTAAAGTTCCTGTCTCGGATACGTGGCTGTTGTTGGAGCTGGCAGCTAGGATCTGTTGATGTTGTTGATCCATGATGGAGGTGCTATTGGTGGTAGTGGGTAAAATCGGACTGGTAGGAAGGGACACCGGTGGACTCACAATGTCAGCTGGGGAAAGCAAGTTACGGTAGAAAGGTGGGATGGGCTGTACCGGTTGGACTGACTTCAGGGATGGGAAGACCAGAGGACTTTGCAGAGGGGACTGCATCATTGGATCAAGAGGAGGAGTTGCAAAGCCTAGCGGTGGCCGTCCAGGACTTGTTAGAGTGAATCCACTCTTAGTGCTAGAAATGACCGGGGTTCCCGATCCGGAAGTGGAGCGAATGAGGTCTTTATCTCGGTTGTTTCTAAGCATGGGCATGTGGAGGCGAGGGTTGGGATTGGCGCTGTGGCGATTTCGGCTACGCAGCGAGCTGAAGACCATGTTGCATCCCTCAATTGTGCAACGATGCTTGATCTTCAGATGTACAGCATTATAGTGGATCTTGAGAGTGCCCTTGTCGTAGAAGGTCTTGCCACAGGCATTGCAGCAGACCCGACCTTTGCGTGACGGAGTACCCATGCGACGCATGCGGTGCATCTTGGAAGAGAACGAAGAGTGAAGGTTCTTTGATTGCTCATTTTTCACAAAGTGGTGGTCATTTATGGCATTGGACTGGTGCTGCTGCTGTTGTTGGATCTGCTGCTGTTGCTGCTGCTGTGTTTGCTGTTGATGTACTTGCTGTGTGGATGGGGTTGTTGTGATGGGTGATGATCCATTAGGTTCTGTCTTGGGCTCAATGGAATTAGGAATGGCCCCTATGGTGCCTCGGTTTGGACTCTGGCTGTTTCGGAAAGGAGATAGGGACACTTCAGATTCGCTGCTCTCTACTGGTTCACTCTGATTGGACAGATTTGGCTCTCGGAGCCTCAGAGCTGCTTGGTCCAAGTTCAGCCCATTTGGGGGCAGCCCCAACATGGGCGCAGAGACTGGATTGATGTACTGAAAGGGCAGCAGAAAAGCCAGACTGTTTGGGATGTTTTCAAAATGATGGATACTAGACGGGCTGCTATTTTCCAAGTGTGTAAGAAGGCCAGGGCTGCGAGTGCGGTTGTTGCTTTCGATAAAAGTCCGGATGCCGGAGTCAGCCTTTGATGATGGAACTGTAATCGCTTGGCCTTCCTTCTCCTGGATTGCCATGAGCTCCACGATGGACTTGGTCTCTCCGAAGCGTAGAAACTGCTGCAGGGTAATGATCTCCTCTTCACGGGACATGATGGTCCAGCGGTCCAGCACCTTGCCTGCAGCATCCTAGAGGCCATATCAAAGGAAGAGAAAGGGGAGAAAAAGACAAACACACACACAAAAAAAATTATTGATTCTGCATAATAACAGCAGTCTGAGGAGGAGGAAAAGGGCGAATATTTGTTAGCAAGAAGAAATTCCCCTGGACATGGGCGCAGAGACCGATAATAGGGGGGTTTACTCTGAATCTCAGCAGTATTTCGTCTCATCTTAGTTTAAGCAAGCGGACGAATGTTCACTTGAACATGTTTAAAATGTAAACGCTTTTAACAAAACAATGCTGATGAATATATGAGATGATTTTTTATAAATCATGGTTTACTTTATACTTTCTTAAACCCAAGACATGAAAGAAAAATGTTAAAAAGCAAGAAACAAAAAAATTATTCCTTTTGTTTCTAATTTATTGTACTGTAAAGTTTAAAGACACTGTCTGAGCAGCTCAGCGTTTACAGCATGATGAGGCAAAGCAGACACAGCTCCATAAACTCGCTGCATGATTTTAATATGACATTGACATATTGGCTCTTTTTATTAGGTGACAACAAACAAAAAATGTTAATGACATCATCCTTCTGTCATTGTTTTATCATTGTATCTTTCATTCCACTTCACTTAGTGCATTATTTTGCATAAAATATTTTCACATTTATTTAAAATTTCTTACTTTGGAACAGTGAGCAAAAAGACCACACACACACACACACACACATACACACACCCACACAGACAGGTGACAGTTAAAAAAAAAAAACTTAATGACACCACCTCTGCATGAAATATTTTCACTTCATTTTCACATATTTCCTGTTTTATAATTTTAAATATGTCTCCTATTTTGGGAAAGGTGGGGTGAAATTGGTCAGAAAAAAAAATTAATAAAAAAAAATTCTCAGAGTAAGCGATGTTGAACATAAAAATAAGGAATCTCATGTTTATTTAAGCATGTCTTTGAAGAAGCCTTGGAGGTGACAGCAATCCTGCATTACATTCATTAGCAAGGGTTCGAGGATGAGTATTTACCGAGCTTTATGTTAATGGAGTTTAAAGGACGCACGTCTTGCGTCAGATTAAATATTAATGAAGGGAATATTTTGGTGTCAAATGGGAAAGGATAAAAAAATATATGTATAAGAGATAGCATTTTGCCTTCGTAGATGTGGTGGTGGTGGTGGGGAGAGGGCAACAAGGCGAGCAGCGATGTAGTGTAAAGAAAAAAAAAAGTGGACAGATCCCAAACAGGCCTCGGATTTTCTTTCGCTGCGCTAGAAGCGTGGGAAAGAAGTTTCCATGTTGAGAAAGCGTTATTGCTCCGGGAGGAAGAATAAGCACCACTTCTAGGAAGATTTCTCTCTTGCTCTCTCTCTCACTCTCTCTTTCTCTCGCTCTCTCTCTCTCTCTCTTGCTCTCTCTCTCTCTTTCTCTTGCTCTCGCTCTCTCTCTCTCTCGCTCTCTCTCTTTCTCTCTCTCTCGCTCCCTCTTTCTCTCTCT
>JAOVVB010000041.1:30684283-30707278 GCA_028570985.1 Heterobranchus longifilis
ATATAGCGCTTTTAACAATTGTCATTGTCTCAAAGCAGCTTCACAAAAAATTAAAGAAAATTTTTTTTTTTTTTTTTAGAAAAGAAAAGAAAATTTTTGAAAGTGTGTATGTGTATGTAAATATATATATATAAAGAAACCCTTAAGTTCACAAACCACTATTGCTCCTTTAAAAGCTTTAACACAGATCATTTTGAAAAACCTTTTTTTTTTTCCTTTTACTCGTGCATTCTGTTATTTTTGGATCTTGTGCTTTGACGTAGCGTCTGCTTTCTCTCACGTCTTCCTGTACGGACATAAATCCAAGATGTTTTAATATCGGACAAAAGGTTTCTACAACCACTGTCCTACAGTACACTTTCCTTTTCCCCTCATCACTTTATTCCCTTCTACACACACACACACACACACAACACACACAAAATACACTAGCACTCCTTTCCTCCTCCCCTCCATCCACCTCCACTCCCTGTATTAAGAGCACAAAACGCTGCAGGGGGAAAAAAAAAATCACCATCCACTCCGTCACCGCTGGACGCCAATCAAAGACATAAGAGAACCGCAGTGGCGTGATCAGCACTCTGACGTTCTGTGTTCAAACCGTGCAATCATGTGGCCCAAAAACCTCAAAGGAGGTGCAAAGAAACAGCATTTCAGTAAAGGAATGACAAATAGGCTTTAAGTGTTTGTTACATTTTACTTTAACTTTGTACCACAGCAACTTGACTGTGATCGGTCAGCTTCTTTATAACGCAGCTTTATATTAATGAACTCATTCTAATGCACAGGAACATGTTCGGTCGTACGACAAATGATACATCTATAATCGCTTATGTGGTGTTTTCTTTGAGAAGAAATGCGCTTAAAATTTACGGAAGGAGTCTCCAGTGTCAGAGCTGAAATAAACACAGTTTGAGGTACTGTACATTATGGCGGCACGGTACAGTAGCTTAGTGGTTAGCTCTGTCGCCTTGGGCCTCCAGGTCCTGGGGTCGATTCCCGTGTCAAGTCTGGGTGCATGGAGGTTGCATATTCTCAACTTTCTTGGTGGGTTTCCTCAGGGTTCTCCAGTTTTCTCCCACAGTTCAAAGATTCACAGTTCCCAGATTTCATGTAGTATATAAGTGTTGACCAGAGGTCCTACCATGATGGTACAAATGGGAATAAATACAATGGTCACCATTGGTCCCTAGTTGGACTACAGAGGTTGGATGGATGGAGGTGTTTCAGCTGTAGCATTAACACACACACACTTTGGGGTGCTATTAAGCTTATGGTAACTTGTTAAAAAAAGGTAAAATATGGTACAGTAGCTTTAAGGCAGAAACTAAATTGGTTTGTGATCATTTCAAAACTATAAAAAGTACAACATGGTTTTTCTTTCATGAAAACCTTTACACCAATCATTAGTGTGTAAAACATTACGGCTCAAGAAAAAGCCTAGTTAAGAGAATTCGGTTCTCTGGAAATGCTTATTTCTTTATTATTTTACAATGTTATTTTAAAAATGTTACTATCCCAGACATCCCTGAAAAGCCCCTCATTAAATATCAACACAATCTGAAAATGAGAAATTTTCATCTTCTACCAAACTACTTATTAAAAGTCCAGCATGTCTATTTCCAAAGAGTGTTGGGATTGTCAGTGACTTATTTTGAATAATACAATGCAACAGTATCATAATGGGTGCCATAAATATTGAAGATATTTTGTCATATTTATGACCAGCTCTGCTTTAAAATGAGCTTTGATCATTACGCCAACGCAAGTGTACAAAATGTTCAGATTTTCTCAGTAACAGAACAGGGTCACATCTATATTAGGTGGAGTCTGTGTGTGTGTGTGTGTGTGTGTGTGTGTGTGTGTGTGTGTTCAAGTTGAGTCCCATCCAGCAAATCCATTAGCGTTGATTAAAAGTGGAGGTGCAGTCATGACCCTTAGAGAAGGTGAGTGGAGCCACCAATCATGTCGCCAGAGAGGGCGAAGAGGAGAAGAGGATCACGTGGCGGGGACTTACGGGACGACGTCTCCAACAGATCAAAGGTCATTTCTGTTCTCAATAAAAAGTTAACTGAGCGTCATACTATTGTATTGATCATGACATATTTATGACAATATGTATACAAGAGGAACCTGCAGACGTGGACGAAATATAGACAGAGAGAGAGACACAAAAAGCATCCATAAATATGACCAATTAGAGATGCATCTTATTGGCTGACTGCCATGTGTAATGCTTTCAAAGGAAATACTCAGCCAAAACACAGTATTGGTGGTGTTTTTATTTTATATATATATATATAAAATACAGACAATGTGTGTTCCAAAGAAGCTACTTCTGAAGTTCATGCAACATGGAAGTGACCAAAAAATGTAAATTGCTAACTTCAGCCGTTCTGGAGAGATGGTCTCTTTTTTTTTTTAAAGTCACGGACACTACACACATTAAAGGGCATGGAACTGTATTAATGTTTCATCTGGTAAATATAGAAATGTGTATGCATATTTACAAAAGACAAAGCATGGATCGGGAGATAAGCATTAAGTATTATGAAAAATGGTGTTACTGTACATGATCCTACCAGAAAATTAACTTTTTTTAACTAGGTGAACACATTTTAGGACTATTATGTTTTGGCCGACTGCCTGCAGAAGACAATATTTAGAATTTAAAAAGTACACCAAATATTGCTGAACTGAACTACTATTTTTTTTTGCATTTTTATTCCATATTGCATTAGCATTCATTTTTTAAAGGACTGTTTCAGTATCACAGTCTGCCTTGGGGTTTTCTAAGCCAGCTGTGTTTGGTAGCGATATCACCAGGAGACCAAATTTGCGCATGAGAAAGTGAGGCACAATGCTGTGTGACTAAATCGTGCCACCGTGCCAGTGTGAGAGATTAAACTTGCGTTTATATAAACACCTGGTAAAGGAAGAAAAGACAGACTAAAGAATGCAACCTGGGTTTTAAATACCTTGTTTTAGGTACCATACTCATTCCTTTCCAAAAGTCATCTCTACCTCAGCATACAGTATGCTAAGTGCCACACGTGGAGGGTGAAGGCAAACGTGCTTCCTCTGAGAGGATTAATGCACTCAGAGTGCTATCTGCCCTCTTCTACCTACATGAGCTAATAGATATCTGATTGGCGGGGTATCACTGTATGTGCCAGCTAGAGTGGATGGCCAATTTGCCTCATTTGGTTACATGCCATGGCTGGGGGTGACATTTTTCTGTAGAGCAAACATTGACTTGTTTCTTCTGAAACGCATCAGTTTATCAAAGGTTTATCATCAAACTCCGAACCTCCACCCAGCTTTCACCTCACTCATTCTCTTACAGTTTTAATGGGGAGTTATCTACCTCCATGTCCTTTTAGCACACAGAAACTAAATGTCAAGACTGATTAAATATTTGCATCTTTACAAACAGTGATGAGATGCCTCTTCTTTATTTTTTGTGTCATATTCTCGCATCTTGGCAGAAATTAACCCGGATTTCCAAATGGCAGACATCAAGGGAAAAGCTTCTTGTTTCTTTGAGGTCAAGCCGCAAGCTCGATTTAGATACTCGGATCTTAAAAGTTGAATATATCTCCGTCAGTGAAGTTGCTGGATGCCATTTGATGCTGAAGTGGTCGTAAGTCATAAGCATTTACACAGCTTGCCTCATTTGACTGTGTATATGTACATCTGGCTTCCTTGGCTTGAAGGAGTATTAATGTGACAGCTGTATAGCTGTATAGATCAAGGCTACCCTCTGGTTCAAAAAAATGAAGAATGAGTTTATATGGTGTTATTATAAAATAAACTAAAATAAAAACTACAGCTTGGATGAGAAAAAAAATCCCTGCTGAGTTCTGTTGATTAACACTAACAGAGGAATCTCTTGGAATATAAGAAGTTGTGATGCTGGGTTTGGGATATTGTCTGTGTATAGGTTTGCATAAGTTTGCCAAGGATGTTCTTTGGGTTCTCAGGTTTCTTCCCACCTTCCCACAAACATGCTGTTGGGTTTCGGTGGATGTGATGGATCTACGTTTCAGCTCGATTTCATTGAGATAACAGTTGCTCAACCAACAACATTGAAACCACAAATGGTAATGCTAGCATTGAATCAATACTGATACTTGTATTGCACCCCAGTTCCATCCAATCCAGTGTCTAGCATTTTTTTATGTTCAGTAAGCACTTGTTCATGGTCAGAGGCATCATCTTTCCAGAGGCTATCCCAGTAACACTGGGTATAAGGCGGGAAAACCCTCTGGATAGATCTCCAGGCCATTACATTTACTCCTGCTAATCAAGCTTCACAGCATGTCTTTGGAAGGTGGAAAGAAATCAAATAAAAATGGCCAAGAAGAAATCATGCAAAACTCCAAAAGAGACAGTATCCCAAACTCAGGATCAAAACAGTGACCCTGAAGCTACAGTATGGAGCAGTGGTACTTCCTGCACCACCATGCCACACCAATAAGCTAACAGCATATTTAAAATATAGGGCATTGGTGGCACAGTGGTAGGTTTTACCGCCTGCCATGTACAGTAAAAGGTCTGGGTTTAATGCCTAAGCCCCAGCCACAGTATGCATTGCTGGTCCCGAAACCAGGTAAAATGGGAGGGTTGCATCAGGAAGAGCATCCGGCATAAAAACTGTGTCAAGTTGTTGTGTGGATCGGATAATCTGCCATGACCCCTCAATGGGAGCAGCTGAAAGTCCAACAACATACTCAAAATAAAACCAGACTCATTTTCTGGTCCCAGCTGATGACTGATGTTGCAGCATGGTCTATTGCATCCATGTTCACATCCTGTTTTTGTAGGTAAATCTCAGGGACAGACCATTAAAAAAATAAAAATAAAAAACCCACAAAGAAAAACAAATGCTTAACTTATCTGTCAGAGAGAGCGATGGGAGTGCTGACACACAAGGGCAAAGAGTTGCATTAAAATTCACCCCAGTGACAGGATTTGATAGACAGCTAGAAAAGAGATGGGGCTGCCACCAGATCCCTCCTGTACTCCCCCGAGACAAGATCTAGATGAATGCTGGAAACTGGAAATGACATTCCTACCACCCAACTGCACCTTGTATTTACACACCACAGTTACCCGGCATTAATACACAGCATTGCGATCGGAATTCATTAATCCGTGGCGTCTCGTGATGCCTCGTTCAGCCTGGTACCAAATAAATCTCCATTTTGCAGAGCATATGTGGTGATCTAATAAAAGGCCGTCAATCTGTGTGCGCATGAACAAGCATGCGCTGGACGATTACACAATCAGTCAGGTCTTGACAAACCTAATGCGAGTATCTTCTCGAAGAAAAACAGCTTCATAGCGCAATCCCTGAAGTCCTTTTTCCTCCCATCCTGATCCATCATAGGAGTTTCTTTACACCACTACTACACGAGGTACTTCAGGGTATCTGTAAGTGATTTATTGATTTTATGATGATTACAAACGAGGCTGTCATCCTGCGAACAAGGTGTTTCAGCTGATGAGAAATGAAACCAATTAACTCAACCTGAAGGTGTCGTGTAGTGAATTCGATCACTTAGCTGTAATTGGTTACATGTCATGGGTTGAAACTAGCAGACAGATACAATTACACCTCATAACCAGGAAATAAGGCAGAAAGAAATTAATTGGTTAACAACCCTAGGGTAGAAATATCCAAAAAAAAAGAAGAAAGAAAATCACTATGACATCTGACACTTTTTTTCAACAGACTGTCAGCTAGCTAGATATCCAGAAATGTTTTGCTAACATGAACAAGCCAGCTTACTACTTACAAACACTATTACAACCACAAAGGACTATGTTTTTTAAAGACAAAAACAGTTGCAGATAAAATTCTAGTTTTCTAATCTTCTAGTACGAGCTACAGTGGCAGCATGGTGGCTTAGTGGTTACTGTGGCCGCACACCTCCAGGGTCTGGGTTCAATTTCCACCTCAAGTCTGTGTGCGTGAAGGTTGCATGCTCTCCCCGTGCTTAGTGGGTTTTCTCCAGGTGCTCCGGTTTCTTCCCACAGTCCAAGGACATGCAGGTTAGTCTAATTGGTGTTCTCAAATTGCCCGTAGTGTGTGAATGAGCGAGTGTGTGTGTGTGTGTGTGTGTGTGTGTGCCCTGCGATGGATTGGCACCCCGTCCAGGGTGTACCCCACTTCGTTCCCACTTTCTTGTAGAAATGAAGAAACATGCTTGACATAGAGCAAGGTTTATAGTAATGCTAAATTCTAACTACACACCTGAGCTACTTCCCAGATAGCACACTGCTGAAGAGCTAACGCTGGGCCAATTACAGTGCATACATTGGGCCACTGTTGGCATCTGTGGTTGGCCCAATGTCATTTGGTTCATTGGTCCAATGTGGCCTCATTGGTGAGGCCAAAGATAGGTTGGCCCAATGCTGGTTAGTAGATAATTACAAGTTTGGCCCAATGTTGGCACAACATTGGTACAGTAGGTAATGGCAAGGTTGAGAATTGGAAATTCAATTAGACCCAGATGGCACACTGCTGAAGGGCCAATGTTGGCATCAGTGGATGGCCCAATGTCATTTTGTCCATTGTCCCAACGTTCGCTCCTTGGTGGGGCCAAAGATAGGTTGGCCCACTGTTGGCACAACATTGGCTCAGTAGATAATTGCAAAGTTGGAAATTGGAAATTAAATGAAACTCTTTTCATCATCACCCATAATAAGAAAACACATTGATATATTCAGAAATGTATTTATTAATTTTAATTTTACAAACTAAGAAAATATATGTAACCATTATGATGATAAACCACTTTTTTTCTCCGCAAGGTGGATGAAAATAAATGCATATAAACAAAGTACCCTTTGCCTTAGACTGTCTTTTATATCAGGTGGCTCTGCATCTGCAAAACTATATGTACTGTATATTAGCCCTTTACCATTTCTGGCACTTACTATGGCAATAATCCCTGTGGTTCTAACCTTGTTATGGCTCCGTATGCTACTGTATTTAGGGGCAACAAGTTGATTAGCCTAGCATAATAGTCCATAGCTAAACATATTTCTTACCACATTACAGCAAAACTACTAAATGGATGCTTTTCATGCTATCACCACAGATTCTCAACACTCTTATGTCTTACACAAGAGTTTTTACATCTTATTTGAAGGAATATTAACCCACCTGTAGTTAGGAGCAAAGAGGCACAAAACTTTACCTTGTGTTTAGCTTGGCTTCAGGACTTAATCAGCAACACCTGGCCTCTGTGGGGTTTTCCGTTCCTCCCTAGCGATAAGCGCCATCTGGTGACCTGTTTGACAGTGTTTACAGTTGAGCAGAAAAGCACAATGAATTTAACATTTATCATTTGGAAAGCAGTATATAGTTCTTTCAATGTTATTTATCTACTAGATTGGTAACCAGCCCTCATATGAGCTCCTGATGTGATGGCATCATTGAGAGAGCCTGCTGCACAAAGCTAAAGCTAGAGCCAATGTTGAGCCAACCTATTTTTGGCCCCACCAATAGCCCAACAGTGGTACAACAGACAAAATGATGTTAGGCCAACCACTGATGCCAAATTGGGCTCAACGTATATACACTGCTGTTTGCCCAAAAAAAGTTTACCAAAATTTGGCTGACGTTGGGCCAACAAAGCAGCGCTATCTGGGCTAGCTATCCAACAAGCTAATGTTTGAAATCAAAACAGCTTATATACAGTAGCTTATGGAGATTGGAAGCAGTCAAAGCAGAATTATTCAAGAAAATGAACAAATATTTACTTTTTGCTAACTAGCTACTAAGGATCTGTTGGTAATTAACACTTTAATTAACAATTTAGAGGCTGGATCAACAACCTTGGACTCTTTGCCTGCTAAGCCCCAAATACAGCAAGCTGTGATGCACTGAGTGTTCTGATACTTTTCTCGCGTAGCCAGCATTTACTTTTTCAGCAAATTGGGGTGCATTGGCTTTTCTGTGGGAGTAGACTGGACAGGCTTGCTTTTTCTACTCGCACACATAAAGTAGCTCTGGGGGCAAATGATATTGTCACCAACTTTCATTGTTAACTCCATGTGTGGCCTTAACCTTATGGCTGGTTGGTGTGTATTTTATATAGTTAGGACGATATCAATGCAGCTGTCTTACAGAAAATTAACCAACATTCACTTGTGTGTAAGGGATTGGCGCTATAGCAACATACATTTAATGCTTTAATCTGTTATTAATGCTCACCCACAGGCTAAATTTGTTAGAAGGATAATTATTGAGTCACCTAGAAATCTAGGATAAATTATGTTAATAACAACAGACATAAATAACTTAAAAGGCTATGTGTATTTAAATTATATTTGTAGATTATGCGTTGTACTCCAGTGAAAAATGTGTGATGTAAAATGAAACTTTGCAATTAAAAAAAATCTTGTGCTGTATACTGATTTATTTTTTTAATCATAGCCTCAGACTGACATCTACCCCATAGATGTGACAGTCCAGTCCCATGAGTTATGGTTTATGAGGTATTAAACTGATGTATGGAATAAACTAGATATTCAGTGTATATGAACACTCCTGACGAAGCAGGTGGTTCCATGAGATCCTGTAGGATGTAACACACTCTGCAGTTTAGACTTACATGGTATTCACCCCAGCAGATGCCCAATTAGCTTCCAATTCTAACAGCACATGACCTTTCCTAATAGACGTAACTGCATAAGATCAACAGTGTAACTGTCATGCAAAGATCTTGGAAATGGTACAGTTCCATATTGCAGTTTGGGGATGCTAATAGAGACGTGCAGTGTCGAAACGTTCAGTGCATGTGAGTGCATTCTACATGTCTATATTAAGGCAGATTTATAATATTTCATAAGATTTAAATACAGATTTAAATACAGCTAAATTCAACAAACAGGATTTATTTGAGTGACTCTATGACTGGTCGATTCTTTAGTGTACTTTTTTTGTATTTTATTCTTTTGTGTACTTTATTTACTCTTTATTTTCTGCACTGAGGATAAGAAAACATACATTTTATCACTCCAAAATTTGTGCTTTATCATATCTCAGATAAGACAATCTCGTGTTTCATCAAATTTTATTTAATTAATTTATCATTCATTTTGCCATTCATTAAGTAATAGGTTTAGATTATTTGTTTATTTTTTATATTTGCAAAGAATAAACACATGCATTAAATATGATTAACAAGCAATCATGATCATTATTTTTTATTAATCATTTAATTTCAGTCTATAAGTTGAGTTGCACGTTCAAAGTGACCTCGTCAGTCCGTATCACAATATCACTGAAATACAAAAAGAATAAAATAATACAAAAAACTAAAATAATCTTCAGCAAATTAAGTGAAAAAGTTAATGTTTTTATTGATCTATGATCGATTGTTTTTTATCGATTTAACTGATTATTTGCAAGTTAAGTGAAGTAGCGGTTTTTGTAGGCTTTATTAATGGTTTAAATTATTTTTCTGACATTGGTTGCTGTTAAGGAATATTTTGCTGTACTTAAAATGTCTTTTACTTTGACTTTTACTTCATGTACAAAATTATAAATTTAATAATAGTGGGACACAATATGGCACTCTGAATCATATGCCTGTTTGAAAAGAAATTATCATGAGCATAATCTCAACATGTGGCAAGAGACCCATAGACAAATAAATAAATGGACTGAAATAGATAGATAGATAGATAGATAGATAGATAGATAGATAGATAGATAGAAAAGATAATAAATTTGAAAAACGGATTGTTTATGAGTAAAGGAAGCGGCTTGCTCCATCTGCCTGCAGTCATAACGTTGCCACACTGGCCCTAAGATGAAGGAGTGTTCCCACGCCTCAGCGCGCTGAATGGCCTTCTGGGAAATACAAAAGGTGGTTTTCAAAAGCCAATGATCCACGAACTATCCTCAAGCCAGCATTCTGTGATTTTTTTTCTCCTTTATAAAAATATTTCTTCACAGATGTGTAATGTGAACCTGAGAATTTGCATAATGTTACTTTTAAATCATTACTTTTAAAGCATGAGTTCCTCATGCTTAAAAAAAAAAACATAATATATAAAATTTTGCATCATACCTGATACCATCATATACAGTCATCTTCTAAATTGCTGGCATCCTTTGTGCAAAAAAGGATATCTAATAAATCTGTTTGTAGCTAATTATGTTGATTTGACAATGACAATATGGCAGACATTTGACCTTTATTAGAAACCAGTTTGATTTTAGGAAAGGTAAGTAAAAACCTGGTCTATCACAATTATTGGCACTCCTATAACTCTTAATGAGATTGCAGCGTGAGTCATCTGATAGGACTTTATAATAAGGCTTTGTTTTTTTCCCTAACTACAGCTATGACACCAGTTCTATTTTCATATTTTTTTTATAATTTAAAATGTTCCTTGTTAGAAAGGAAGACATACTGTAAATGGTCATGTGAATTATGATTTTAAAAATTAAATATAAACACAAACATAGTTGTTATGAACATTTAGTTCATAAGAAAACCTTTTTTAATGTTTGATTAAACAAAGTAAGCACAAAGCCTTTTTAAATAGATATTTATACCCATAATTACAAAAGGGTGCCAAAAATTCTGGAGTTACCTTTAAGAGGGGCAGTGGTAGCTCAGATGGTTAAGGCACTGAGTTACTGACCGGAAGATTGGCGGTTCGATCCCCAGCTCCACCAGGTTGCCACTGTTGGGCCCTTGAGCAAGGCCCTTAACCCTGTCTGCTCCAGGGGCGCTGTATCATGGCTGATCCTGCACTCTGACCCCAGTTACGCTGGGATATACGAAGAAGGAATTTCACTATGCAGTAATGTATATGTGACAAATAAAGGCTTAACTTATACTAGTTAATAAATTCAAAACGCATGAGTTTGAAAGGCTTTAGTTTCAGCTAATCATGGTAGCAATGCTGATATTGACATAATACTAGCAGCTAGCATTACGTTGCTAGTCACAAGCTGATTAATCACCTTTTAAAAATTTTCATTTTTTATTATTATTATTATTTTTTTTTTTTTTACAAAATAAAGTAACAGTGTCAATAGGATGTTCAGACAATTAGCCATGAGGTAAAGCTAACAGCTAATCAAGTTTAGCTGTTGTTAGCTGATTAGTTTCTGTGGCTTTACATTCAAAAAACACTTCCTTAAAAATAATTTTTGAGTAAAAAAAAAGAGAGCAAAAACATACAAAAAAAAACAAAGAAAAAATAAAACAAAAAACAGGACATGGGTTTAGTTAGCACAGTTCTTATTCTACTGATTAATACTACTACGTCATGCTAATCATGCCAACATGGTTAATAATGAATGCTGTCATAATCATGCTGCTAGATTGTGTTAGCGTTTATGGATATAAGAACAAATATAAGTATTCTGACTAAATAATATTTTATGCTCATTAGCCTTACAAAAAATTACATGATAAGTAAATGAATGTTTTTTAATTAGCATGACACTGCTAGCATTAGTTAGCAGTTGAGAGTGAAAATGAGCTGTGGTGTGTGGTAAGTGTGGAGTGTAAGAAATGTTGGGACATTTTTACTTAAAAACACTGGGTTGTTTATGCACAATGTTCTGGTAGGGGCAGATTTTTAGGGGTATTTATTTATTTACTTATTTATTTACTTATTGATTGATTGATGAGTTTGGTCTCAGTTTATCAGCGGTCACATACCCGTCTCCATAGCCGCCCTCTTGGCTCACGGGATTCAACGCATCCATCTCTATCAGGCTCTCATGGCCGTTTTGGAGAACTGCTTGCTTTGTTAATTTTCTACATGAGGGAGATGGAGATACGAGAGACAAACAATTAGGAGAAGATGTGAGATAGTCACGCTCGCTCTCATTACGAGCCACTGAGACTCGCGAGGGAGGGAGAGAGTTCAGATCAGCTCTCAGGCAGGCAGGGAGAGGGGAGGACTACACACACGCACATACACACACACGTACGGATCACACGCTCCTGTATTTCCATGGGGGGGTGTATATAATAGCTTACATTTTTACATCACTTTGTGTTATGTTGTGTGTGTGACATACACCCCTGTGCTGTTCTGATTGGTCAGAAGGTGTAGATTAATTCTCCATAACAGCTGATCTAAGAGTAGCACAGGTTTGTACAATATCAATGTGCTCGTTTCAACCCGTCATCGTTTTCACAGCAACAGGGACGTGTACATGACAACATGAGCTCCACATGCACAGGTAGAGTCCCATGAGAATGTGTGTGTGTGTGTGTGTGTGTGTGTGTGCGTGAGTCAGTTATGGAAGGAGTCTAAAGTGTCAGGAGTACAGCTGAAATTTTATGCCCAATTTCTTTCTTTATCTTTCTTTTTCCACTTCTATTTCCTGCCTTTCTTTTTCCACTCTTTCTATTGTACATCTTTCTTTCTTTCTTTCACTCGTATTTCTAATTTTCTTTCTTTCACATCTATTTTCCATCTTTTTTTGCATGTTTTCTTTCTATCTCCCATGTGTCTTCCTTTCTTTTACATCTATTTCCTATTTTCTTTCTTTCACTCATATTTTCCTTTTTCATTTTTTCTTTAATTCATATATTCCATTTTTCTTTCTTTCCTTCCTTCTTTCTATTTCACAACTATTTTCCATCTTTTTTGAATTCTTTCTTTCTTCTTTCTGTCTTTCACTTTAAGCTCCTGTCTTTACTTTCTTTCACATCTCTTATGCCATTTTTCTTTCTTTCTTTTCTTTATTCCTTCATTTGTTTCTGGTGTTTCACATGAATAAATCATAAACTACACTGCTGTGGCATCAGAGGAATAAAGCAGAAGATGCAGTTACAGGCTGCACCCCAGCCCTGATTCTCCGGATGATGACCCCCCCCCGCCCCCCCCTCACCTTTTTGTCTTACTCCTCACTCACATCAGCCTGATAATTTCAGACATTGATGAAGAATTATAACATGAACCTAAAATCTGATTAATAATCCCTGAGAAACACTAAAAACCCGCAGCCTCCAGTTTTACACGCTGCACCCAGCCTTCCTCATCAGATTTATATTGGTATTCAGACCACATCACAAACACCCCCCCCCCCCCAACACCCCTCCCCCTGAGCCCTAACGGAGAAATCAAACTCTAATTGATCCTTCAATAATTACGCTGCGCTTTTAAGAACCTATTTTACATGAGCTCACAGAAACGACGATGATTAACGAGAATTAAATTCTGCTCGCTCTCTGATGCCTTTTATAGACTCGCTGTACCTGCACACTTCAGGAGGCTCGCTTGGGCCCTCAAAGCACCTGATTTTATCGCAGGGTTTAATAAAGTGAAACGTGAAAGCGTTCCAGACGGTGAAAATTAAACACCATTGTTGAGGTTTTAAAGGAGACGTTCGGCACGAAGATTTTAACACCTCGATGCCTCCTGTACCTGAGAGACAAACCTGAACAAATGAAGATCAAATATTTGGTGTGTGTGTGTGTGTGTGTGTGTGTGTATGTGTCCCTGTGATCTGACTGTGAAATTTGTATAAAAAGTTCATAACGTCTAACCTTACCAGGCTAGTCTGAGTCCGAGGTCATAGAAGGATTAGATCTATTATGTTGAAACTTAGCTAATCTTAGCTACCATGGATTACACTGCCCTTTGTATTGATCAGCAAATACCACTCAGGAAACCTGCTGGGGGAGTTATCAGGGGTCGACTGAAAATACTGTGGAGATACGTTTGGCTCCTTTTTCATTCACCAACATGGAAATAGGCTAAAACCTGCACTGCTACAGCAAGCCACTAGAGGGGCTCAAGGACATAGTAGCTTCACAGTTAGCCCTGCGTTACAATGTTTCGCTCATCTACATACAGTCACTGCACAACATGTGTACAGTGTCACCACACATCTGTACACAAACACTTCACAACATCTGTACACAGTCACTACACAACATCTGTACACAATCACTACATGTACCTGCACGGTCACTACACAAAATCTGCAGTCATTCACTACACATCTCTGCATAGTCACTACCCGAGATCTGTATAGTTACTATCCAACATCTTTACGCAGTTACTATACAGCATCTGTACAATCAACACAACATCGGAACAGTTGTTACATCTGCACACAGTCACTACATATAGCTACACAGTCACTACATAACATCTGCAGTCATTCACTACACATCTCTGCATAGTCACTACATTACACACCATCTGTATAGTCACTACACAACAGTCGTTGTTTTTACATCTGGACACAGTCACTACACATATCTACACAGTCATCACACATCTGTAGACAGTCACTACAAATCCGTATAGACACTACACAACATATGTACAGTCACTACAGAACATCTGTATCATCACTGCACAGCACCTCTACACATTTACTGTATTACACAACATCTGTAGTCACTTCACTACACAACATCTCACAGTCACTACAAATCGGAATAAACAACATCTGTACAGCCACTACACAACATCTGTACACTGTCACTACACAACATCTATATAGTCACTACGTGGTATCTGTACACAGTCACTACATATCTGTACACTGCGAGTCAGAGACGAGTGTGAAGGAGTGACAGACACACCACACACACACACTTTAGCAGATATTTGATTAAGGGATTAAATAAATTAAGAGTGTAATTCCAACTCTACACAGAAAAAAAGATGTTTCATTACGCTCATAATTACTGATGAGAGAAAATAATAATGATTCAGAAAAAAATCAGAAAGATTCATCTGAAAAGTTAAATCTGTAAATGTCAGGAGTGATGCAGTAAACACACACGCAGCGGTTATTAATGCAGCTGTGAATAATGCGCTGCGTTCCTTAAACCATAAAGCCCAGATCACTTATACTGACGTGCAGCATCTATCTTTTTCACTCACTGTTATTATTGCTGTCTTTCATTCTTTATTTTACTCCCCATTTTCTTTCTTTCTTTGATATATTTATTCCCTTTTTCTTTACTTTTTTCTCTTTTCCCTTTTTCTTCCTTTTCTCTTTCTTTCTTTCTTTCTTTCTTTCTGTTTCTTTCTTTTTTTTTCTGTATTTTTTTTTCTTTTCCATAAGCTTCCTTCCTTCCTTCCACTCCCAAGTCTACTGGCTCTCCTTTCTCTATCTTTCTTGTTATGCTTTCTTCTTCTCCTTTATATCCTGTCACTTACTTTTAGTTAATTTCTACATTTCTCTCACAATTCTTCCTCATCCCACTCCCTCTCTCTCTCTCTTTCTCATTGTATCTCATGAGGAAACGTATATCTAGGTTAAACTTAGTATTTGTAACTTTCTCTCACTCTGACACTCGATCACAAAAACTTCCTGGGATTATGATTGATGGATTTCAGATTTCAGCAAGAAAAGAGAAAGAAGAGAGCGAGAGAAGAACAGAGGTAAAAGGGATGTGTGTGTGTGTGTGTGTGTTCGTGCAGGTGAATGTAAATGGAGTGTGTTGTTATTCTCGGAGCTCTGTTCTCTCGTCCCGCTGCATGGCGATGACTTCCGGCGCTCCGAAAACTTTCTTTAAAGCACTCGGAGTGAAGGAGGAAGAGAAGGAGAAGGGGGGGAAAACTCTATTTAAAACTCTCTGAGCCCCTCCTCTTCCTTTATGCGCACATACACACACACACACACACACACACACACACACACTTATCTCAAAATGGACAAAAACTTTCTAAAAACTGGACACACAGCTCGGAGGCCCTTGGTAACTTTTGGGATCCTTTTTCCTTATATGGTCATGGCTTCCTTGTGATTCACGTGAGTTTAGCTCTGTGACATGTCGTGTTATTCTGTGGTTATAAACGGATGGACATGATCGACTCCCCCACAGCAAAACACAACCTCCCCCACACCATTGCACCACCACCACCACCACCAATGTGAAGCACTAAAACAAGGCAGGATGGACACATGCTTTCATGTTGTTTACACCAAATTCTGACCGTACAATCCGAATGTCCGAGCAGAAATCAAGATTCTTCAGACCAGGTGACGTTTTTTCAGTCCCCTATTTTGGTACACATGAGCCCATGTCAACTGTAGGCTCAGTTTTCTGTTCTTAGCTGACAGGAGTGGCACCCGGCGTGATCTGCTGTTGCTGTAGCCCATCTGCTTCAAGGTTCGACGTGTTGTGTGTTCAGCATACCTCAATTGTAACAAGATGTTGTTCGAGTTGCTGTTGTCTTTCTATCAGCTCGACCCAGTCTGGCCATTCTCCTCTGACCTCTGGCATCAACAAGGCATTTTCACCCAGAGCACTGATATCACAGGATAGTTTCTCGTTGTGAAATATTGAACTTATATACATGTAATAAAAGACTATTCTGACCTAAAGCACCTTTAAAGGTTTAGCTAGTAAAACACTTTCATTGATTTATAATAAATATCTGATATAGTATTAATTTCTAATAGCAAATATTAAATCTGTTTTTGCGGTTCGTTCTTACTCTTTCTAAACAGTGAAAGTGAGATGCGTGTAGCCTACCTTTTTTAATGAATCAATTAACTTTTTTATTTATTTAATTTATACACATATTTGCAAACTCTTGGTTTATGCTGGTGATGTAGTTAAAAACTACAACTATTAAACAACTATTCAAATCTTTTTGTCCCCCAGTTTAATAGTAAAATATGTTTACAGAATTTACAGACACAGCTATTTTCTAGCCTTAGACACAGAATTATTTCTATTTTATATTTCTTTCAAAATTTTTAACATCTTGTTTTTAAACCTTCTCCCCAATTATGAGTATTAATGTAATTGTTGGAATTATTATTATTATTATTATTATTATTATTATTATTATTATCATAAATGTATTAGTAAAACAAAAACAGTTAGATAATTAAATGACAAAAAATTATTTATTTAATAAATTAATAAAAGTTCAAAATAATAATAATAATAATAATAATGGTGAGGGGAAAAACATTTTAATTACCTTTTTCTAACTGCAAATGTATTGTTAGATTAATGTTGCATTACAATGCACAACATTACAAGTTAATAGTTAATAATTTATAAAATTTTTGTTATTTTTATTTAAGTTTTAAAAACTATTAATATTATTTACATCACCTGGGATGAGTACTTATACTCCCTCTTTATAACTGATGTCTTTACAATGTCAGAAATCAATGTTTTTTGTTCAAATGTTTATATTTCAACAATTTTCACATTCTGTAACCAGCACAAGATTTTATTTATTTATTTATTTAAGCCATCAATTAACTGACTTTTTTCATTTTTGATAAATAACATCTTTTTGTTTTTAAAACCTCAGACACACACACACATACATACATACACACACACACACACACGGGTAAACTGCGGTCCCGAGCTCATCTCACACATACTGTACATGCTTGTTTAAGTGCTTTTCTTTAATCTAGCTTTGTTTCTATTTTTTATTTTATTTCAACAGCGCTAAGCAGCTAAGCAAGAGGTTAACATGACAGAATGCTAACTATGACTGGAAAATGTGGCATCAGGCAAATTTTATGTTGTGATCAATTTATTTGTCCAGTACTAACCCTGAGTGTTTACGTGTATTTGTTTGTACCTGTAATTTTACTAAATAAAATTTCAAAAACAAAACCTTAATAAAAAAAAAAAAAAATCAGCATGTTTGTGTTCATGTTATGTTTGATATCGAGGCGGAGTTTAAGACAGATTTAATCGGATGGTGAGTCATATATTTAATCTCTGTCTTGTTCTTTTAAATTCATAAGGATATTTAAGGGTTCTACTTTGGAAGACTTTTATACGGTTCTCCAGAGTGACAAGTGCAGACAAAGGAGGAGGTTCTCAACATTATCATGCCTGTGCGCTTAGCTGGCTCTAGCTATTTAAAACAACCAGGCTAGGATGAGCAGAAAAAAGAAAGAAAGACAGTAATGATATCACTTGATTAGGCTTGTGATTGGCTGCAACTTAAGAATGCAATTTAAGCTCCGCCCCCATTGACATGACGGTGCTTGTCGCTGGGTGAAATCAGGTTGTGCTCCACTAACACGTTTTTAATTCCCATCTTTGATGTTAAAAGCTCAGCTGGATGAGTACGAGAGAGACTGTGCGTGTGTGTGTGTGTGCGTGTGTGTGTGTGTGCATGTGTGTGTGTGTGTGGCTTCGTACTGGAATGATCGGAGGCAGAAAGTCTGGCAGCGTCTCTGATTGATACAACAACATTACTGTAACTACAGCGGGGTCCAAAAGTCTGAGTCCACTACCAGGAACTGGTTTTTATTCCATCAGGTATCAAACACTCAGATCAGATTTTACTCCACTGATCCTCCTCATGGCTTCAGCATTCCAGCCTCCTCCTCCTCGTCACACACACACACACACACACACACACACCATTTATTATCTCTAACAGCTGTAGAGATTTAATACCGGTGCTGAGAATTATTTTCGAGCCTGTGGTCGGGGATTTAATCCAGAAATTACACAAATCCGTGTTCAGCCCTCAGGTTTAATCTCCGCTCAGACGTCAGGTGAGAGTGACGCACAAGGGGGTGGGGCTTTCCTGAAACAGGGGCGTGTCTCCGGTAGAGTGTGAATTGAATGAAGTTATGCTTCCAGTGTAAATACATTTTTAAAAATGTGTCCATGCGACATTAATAATTAAATATTAGCGCAGTAAAATTTGATAAAAAATAATAAAAAAGTGTAAAAACACATTGCGATTATTTTGACACAGTGCAGCTGAAATCTGAACTGCTTCATTAAATGTACTATTATTTATTCAAACAGATTTACCCAGGCTATCGCCGATATCGGCAAAGATGATCTCGTTATAAGTATGTTCACTGATATTTATCTATAACCTTAAAATGTTTAAATATTTAAATTACTGGCACATTCTACATACATTTCCAATTATGCATAGATTACCTGTACTAAACTACATCCTTTTGCGATTAAAGTGCCTGGGTCCATACTGCTAATTGTGCTGCACTATTAAATATGTAAATGTATACGTAATATGACACCTTATTAAAATTATACTTATATCTCTCAGCAGAGTTGCTTATTTGAGGACTGATCCATTTTTATATACTGTATACATCATATATTATGATAATATTATAAATATTGTATTCATTTAATATACCGTACATCATACTATTCATAATATTGATATTTATAATAAAAATAATGAATAATATTCATAGTTTTATTTATGTTGTGACATCATCGGGCCGTGGCGCTATATGTCTAAGAGCCAGAGCGCACCTGTGACGTGTGTGTGTGTGTGTGTGTATGTGTGCTTTCAGTGCTGCTACCTTTAAAAAATATATATATATTACTTAGCGTTAATTAGCGTTAGCAACACATGTATTTTCAGTGCTGCTGAGGGACTACAGCAGCTATTAATGTAGAAAGTTTATTATGTGTTACTTAATGCAGGTGTGAACGATATGAATCAATTCACACCATAAATTTTACACCAGTTTTATTTGTCTTAAAAGTTCTCATCCACAATTTCACAGATCAAAAGATCTACAGCTCTTTCTTCTCGTTCTGGTGATAAAGGGGGCGGAGCATCGATCCGTTAGCACTAGACCCTTGATGTTTTCCAGTGAAACCCCATCAACAGAACAGTGCTGTTTTAGGAAGTTAACAAGCATTTAATAAACAATGTTGGACTAATGTTGAATGATTATCACAGACACAATGTTGCAAAAACCTCACAACAACAGAGTATCAATATTTATTTTCTGCATAATTTTACATGCTCATACTGCCTGTGGTCATTTTTTTTTCCATTTCTACCACTTCTTGATTAAGTAAATTGCACTATTCTAGTAGAAGTAGTTATTTTTTGTAAGATTAATCTGGTACCCTTTGCACACACATTGAAATCGTATGGCCTTTATTTAGTTTATTGTGGCTTCTATAAAGCGTGTGTACAAAAAAACGCGCTGAATCAAGTACTGTTCTATACATTTCATTCTGGTTGTGAAACTTTAGCAGGCATCACCTTCCAGATCTACATAATTTTGACCCATAATGTTGATATAACGTGACCTGTAAAAATCAAATCAGATATTATGTCAGGTGAATTTTTGAGTGATTTGAGTTCTGCATATTTTCAGATTGATGGGTCAATAAGATTTTATGTTCATCAGCATTGCAGTTTTATATAGAAAAAATGCACATTTTTCTATCACAATTGGAAGAACCAGCTTGGACAGAGTTCATTAAAGTCAAATCTTCTCGGTCCTGTTAAAAAAGTCAGGAAGATATGATTCTTTTATGATGTTTGGCAGAACTGAAGCTTTGACGTTTCTCCTGCTGCACTCTATTGGCCAGAGCCAGTGTTATGACTGCTCATATCAACTATAACGTGGACGTGCCGACTCTGTTGTTACTGTGCTTTTTTTTAAATTCATTTATTTTTATTCATAAGGTTCGAAAAACATTTGCCTTTATAAAAAATTAAACAGAAATGCTAAAAAGCTAACTTTTACAAAGGCTAAAAAATATCACTGCAACGTCACTGGAACGTTTATAAATGTTCTATGCATTTATTTATCTATAAACCTTATCAGAACATACAGAAACCTTTATTATTGTTATTATAATTTTATTTAAAAGTTCTTACAGCTTGAAACGTTCTCTGGAGAATTCTGAGAATTTCAACAATAAACACTGACGAATGTAAACTAATATTTTCTGTATGTACTACACTTGAATCTAATCTTAAAGTCAATGGATTTGCTTAATTCAAGTGTTTATTTCTAAAATATAAATAAACAAACAAATAAAAAACTACCATAGAGATTAGAACCTTTAAACAAACCTCTTTAAACAAAACACAAACAAGTGTAAATTTGTTTTAATATAGTGACTTTTTTTTTTTTAAGTCTGAAAACTTTAAAAGTTTGTTTTTTGCCGTTAAACCCCTAGCATTTGAAAGTGAAGCGATTCTGACTCTCGTGCCCAGACGTGTGTAGAAAAGCCTCAGTCTGAAAGGGTTCTGTTAATCAGACCGTATTAGCCTCAAGATCAGGGTTTGGTCCCAGACTGACTAGCCTGTGTGACATTATACGGTAGCTAGTCCTGCTGGTTTAGCTCTGTGTACAGTAAAGGCTCGTGTTAACGATAAGGCGGTGGAATGTTAGCCAGGGAATTTACACTTTATGTTACTTTACGGCTCTGTAAAACATAACTGCGACTGTGAGTCAGGAGGAAAGTGAGTCACTGTTCATGAACGTGCTGTAGCTACTCAGACCAAGTGTTCTGAATAGCGGTGTTGCCTACACACAGATCGGAAGACGCTCGGCGTGTGTGAATGTGTGAGCGGGAGCCATTTTATCCCGCTAGCACTCGGAATGTTGCCTATCTAGGGAACTGTGTTGCGATTGGAACACTTAGTGCTTTGTATTAGTGAAGATGGATAGAGTGAGATGGGAGAGAAACCATTTAACCAAACAAGAAACACTCACTTTACACTCAGATATAAACCATGGTTAATGACACACACACACACACACACATACACACACACACGGTGAGTCTGCTCTACATTTCTGTCGTCCCGCTGTGTGTCTGCTCTGAGAGCTTCAGTGCCTCCAGTCTGTCTGCATCAGCATCACGAGAGTGTAATGCACTGTGTGTGAGTGTGTGTGTGTGTGTATGTGTGTTTGTGTGTGTGTGCATGCGTGCGTGTATGTTTGTGTTCATGTGTGCGTAATACCTTTTAACCCAAAGTTTAACACTGTGTCTCACACAGCGAACACACACACACACACACACACACACACACACACACACACACACACAGCAATTGGTGCAACGACTTAAATTGAAAACATATGAGGTCAAACACACATTAAAGGAAAACTCCAGTGTTTCCATCTTCATGTCTATCTACTGTTTCTGCAGTGTGTGTGTGTGTGTGCGTGTGTGTGTCAGAATACAGAAAACCTTTGTACTCCATAATCACTCATCATAATAAAAAGTGCAGCTGAATTTACTGAATGTTAATGATTTAAAATGAAAAATCACATTTTAGAAATTTATTTGGTCAGAAGATCAGAAGTTGTTAATTATTTTTTTACAACAGCACAAAGCTGCCCTTAATAATCACAAACGCACACAATGGAAAGACTAAAGCAAAGTTTAAAGTTTCTCTTTGGAGCCGATCTAGTGTCACCATAAACCCCGCCCCTAAACAGAGACCAGTCGTAGCTTAGCAACTGTAACTAGGGACCTCTAAGAAGCATTGAGGACTTTACCTTTAATGGATAAAATATTAACAATGAAATAAAAGCCTTTCACACACACACACACACACACACACACACACACAAATGAAACTTTATAAACGCTGTCTTTTAATGTCCTTTAAAAGGAATTAATTAACATAACGGACATTGAGGGTCAAAGTGAAAAAATAATCATGGCTTCAGGTTCATCATGTTCTTTTAAAAACCATCCCAAGCTGGAAACCTCATTAGAGACACTGGAAAGTGTGTCAGAAGCCACGCCCTGTTCTCTACACAGTGCACTATTTTGAGAATGAACCCATTTTATAGTTAAAAGCATATCATGAAGCAGGCAAAAAAAATTACCCACAATGCACCTGAGGGATGCACGTAACGGTCCTGGGCATAATCCTGTAACGAAACCATCACACACGGTTTCACCTAGAAGCTCGTCAGAAAGACCTCATTACCCAGCAAACTCCGATCCTTCAGTGTTAATGTGCCATAAAAAACAGGAGCCAATCAGATTCCAGCACTGCAGCTAACCAGGAAAAGGGGTGGGGCATGCAGCATGTGTCCTGCATATTCATAGAGTGCATATGTCTTGTTTTGCAATCTATAGCTGAAAAACTACACAAGCGCACACACACACACACACACACACACACACGCATATATATACACTACCGTTCAAAAGTTTGGGGTCACTTGCAAATTTCTTTGTTTTTGTTTAGTGGTTTATTTTCTACATTCTACAACAA
>JAOVVB010000041.1:30741072-30754300 GCA_028570985.1 Heterobranchus longifilis
AAAGAAAAACATATATATATATATATATATATATATATATATATATATATATACACACACACATTATAATGATATTTATAAAATATTAATAATAATAACAGTAATAATAATAATAATAATAATACTTTCTTACATATACACACACACAATCTTTCTCACACATACACCCTCACCCTCTTTCACACACTCACACATACAACACACTGTCTCACTCTCTCTCACACACACTATCTTGCTCTCTTTCACTCAAACTCCCTCCTTTCATCTCTCTCTCTCTCTCTCTCTCTCTCTCTCTCTCTCTCTCTCTCCCTCTGTAGAATCAATAGAGTTTTGGAGCCGTACAGACGCCCATGTTGTCGCGTTTTGCAACGTGATGCTTGCTAGCGGCGCACTAAATTAGTTTCATGGCGCTGTCTGGCTGCCTTCAAGTGTGTGAGTGAGAGAGAGAGAGAGAGAGAGAGAGAATGTGTGGTTGCATGTGTCTTCATGTTTGTGTGGCAGAGAGAGAGAGAGAGAGAGAGAGAGGGATGGAAGGAGGGATGGTGGTGTGCGTTTAACTTCATTTGCTGGTCTTTATTGACTATGTGTGTGTTAGTGTGATTTTATTTGCTGAGGCATCATGGGATTCCACTACTGTAAACCACATGAAGAAGGGGGCGGGGCTAAACACCCACTACCAAGAACTGCTCTTATTGCAGCGTTCAGCGCTGCAGCTAATGCAGTTACAGTCCTCACACAGGAGCCCGCAGGTCGTCAGGACAGGGCCTGATTATTGACTGAGAGCAGTCACACACACACACACACACACACACACACACACACACACACACAGGAGATGTTAGATATTCATGATGTTTAATGTTCCAAAGACACACGGACAGGAAAAAGTGCGACATCCACTTTATTAGACTTCACTGACTACATAAACACACACGCGCACTCACACACGCACACACGGCATCAATACAATGGGGCCACTGCAAACGTTTAAACTGAATTATGATTTAGTTTGTACCGTAATTCATCAAGCCATTTATTTTTTTATAATGATTAAAGACGGAGGGAATTTGTAGACAGCACGGTCACCGCGGGAAAACATTCACAGACATCTTATTTATACTGTATTTCTGTTTATTAAATTTAAAGACCAGCAGTACAAATATGAGATCTTTTGCTTCATTCGTAGTGACAAACTAACAAATAATTTTGGTATTTTGGGGAGAAAAAAATGACCAAAAAGTGCTATATTGCAAAAATAATATAACAGTGAAATAAAATATGTGGAAATAAAAATGTATTATTTTGTATAAATATAAAAAACAATTATTTATTTTATTTTAAAATGTATATTTTAATGGATGGATATTTAAACAATGATTACATGCTGCTTAAAATGTACTTACTGTATTACATGTATTATATAATAAGTCTACTTATTATATAATTATATTATTATACTTATTATCATATTACACTATTATATCTGCTTTTATGTATTTCGTACCTTTACAATCCCAGAAAGCATTTTGTCGCTTATTTCATTTACACATCTTTGAAGTTCAATAAATTTGAAGTTTTTGAGTTTTCAAAATGAATAAATGATATTTTAGAAACATATCTGCAGTTTTCCCAGTGCTGCTCGTGTCACACGGCACAAACATCACATCTTAGCAAGTGGAAATATCTTACAGCCAGGGGTTAAAGTGGGCTGGTACAGTCCAGAATGGCGTTCCTGCGCCTTCAATAAATAAATAAATAATCTGCAGTTCATACAGAAATTTCTTGAGCGCTATCCTCTATGATTTTTGGTTCACACTAACGTTAAGCAGACTGTTACAGTAAGTGTTCGTGTTGCAGTCTGGTTGCAGTCTGGCTTCCCTTCACGTTCACACCAGCTCAACACTTCACACCTAACAATTCAGAGCGTGATATGTGGCAGTACATTACTATCAAAAGTCACGCGAGTGAAAAAGCGCATCACAAAAAGCTTCGCAAAGCGTACGCGTCTCTAAATTCACATTGGAAAAAGCCTGCGCGCGCATCTGAGCTATTTTGAGGCGAGTCAGTTTCCCCACTGCACCGATACTCTGGGATTTAGGGCTCCGGTCTGCCACACCCTACTGTAACCCCCGCATACAGCTAGTCTCATCTAATGTAACATTACAGTCAATCAAATATCAGATTATCTCAGGTTTTTAAGTGTAAATTGTCTTGTTCAGAGAACTTTAAGATAATCTGAAGCATTTATTTATCTATCTATCAAGAAAGAAAATACAAATAGATCAAGAAACCTACACTCTAAACAGAAAAATATTTTATATACAATTTTATGTGCAAAGACACAGGCAAATAACTGCTGTGGAGCAATAACGTCTTAAAAATTAAAGATGGAAAAATGAAAAGATATATAATAATATATACATAATTAATGAAACAGTATTAGGTGTGATGACCTTTTGCTTAAAATATAGTTTCAGGTACAATTTGTGAAGTTTTATAAGGAAATTATCTGCTTAGTTTTACTGAACATCCTCCAGAATGACTTTGTCGCACATTCCTCTTTTTCATGCAGCACAACCCAGATGTTTTCTTTCTGTTATTTCTGTTATGCTGCTTCCTTTTCTGGCCTTTTCTGGACTACAGAAAAGGTGTGTTTTGTCACAAACACAACCATATACAGTATGATATGCAGTGAGATGCTTATACGCCTGCTCATGACCTAAAATAGAAACAGAATAGAATATAAGGATTTTACTTCAATAAAAGAAAAAATGCACTAGAAGATTAAACTAAACATAGAATTTACAATAAATAAAGAATAAAATACAAATAAAAATGTAAAAACCTAGTATGGAATATACAAATATATAAATTTTATATATAATTTATAACTATAGTAAAAAAAATATAAAAATAAAAATATGTAAAAATATATAAATTACACAGAATGGGCAAGATGTAATTGTAATTTTATAATAATAATTAATTATTTTTTTCCTGTATGATATATATATATTGGTACTGACTAATAATGAAGTCATAAAATTAACATGTACTGTATAACAAAGGTTGTACAAAAAGACTTTTGCACAGTACTATATAATTTTATCTTTATATACTGTATGTAATTGCCTAGTTTTTTTCATGTGTGTGTATAAAATGTGTAAATGTTTATTATAATATTTCAATACTAAAATAATAAGACTGATTGTAAGCTTATTTTAAGAGAGTGTTTAAATGCTTGTTTTGTGTAGTTTTACTTTTCCTCATTTAGTTTTGTTTGATAATCTATCGGACTTGATAGGAGTTTCGCAGACGTTTTTCCGGGAACTGCGCTGACTCAGAAGTCATCATTACGGATCCCAGGCTGCAAATCTGTTAATTAAATGTTGCACAATTAAAAAATCTTGTCAGGAAGCCTGACATGGATGGACCATTCTGACCCCTGTCTCTCTCACTTTCTTTCTCTCAGCGATGCATCTCTTTGGACTGAACTGGCAGCTGCAGGAGACGGAGAATTTAGCTTTTGAGAATGGACAGGTCAAACCGGATGGCACGACATCTAACGGAGTCACCACACTTTCAGCTGAGCATGGTAAACACACACACACACACATACACATACACACACACACAGAGTGTCAAGTGCAGTAATATATCAGGACAGCTGTGTGGATAGCGGTCAGGCTAAGTGCTAAAATGTTACGGTAAGCAGTCTCATCATAACGGCCTTCAACCGCACATCCATCCATCATTATTAGGGCACACAGAGAGAGAGAGAGAGAGAGAGAGATCCATTATCTGTGCTATGTATGTACAGTAGTGTATTAATGTAGTGTCTTCATTGTGTGTGTGTGTGTGTGTATGTGTGTGTGTATGTGTGTGTGTGTGTGTGTGTGTGTGCGTGTGCATGTGTGTGTTTTTTTAAGTTATTCATCTTTCTCTGCACAGTCTCTCTCTCTCTCTCTCTCTCTCTCTCTCTCCCCCCTCTCCCCTTTGTAATTCCTGGCTGGATAGATTTTGATCAATATCAGATTTTGTGTTTTGAGTCTAAAAAATATAGCATGCCTCTCCATTGGGTATCATTTGATCAATAAGAGTTTTTCTGTCTTAACCCTTTAACGTCCTCACAAAGCAAAAATAAATGGATGTTGTTGTTTTTTTGCAATGCTCAATCTAACAGAACACAGTATAGATCTCTTCCAAATGGTTGAGATGTCACTTCATGATAAAACACATCAATATATTTCCATATGTTTAATAAAAAAATATATTAGTCAATAAGCGCATTAGATCCACTTCCATGAAGCAACTGAAAAGACATTAAACATTAATTACTGACACAGCAACATGGAATAGACTTTTCCTAGCATACCATGCCTCAACCAAGTGGTAGATATTGTTAAATTAGGCTGTGTTTAGCAGATTTTTTAAAAGATTTTTTAGAACGATTTAGGGCTTTACCAAATGGTTGAGCAGTATGCTAGAAGTAAAAAACAATTAAATCTGCAGCTTGGATTAATTTGTAATAACAGTGTATTTCCTGATTGAACATGGATTAGATTTTTATCCTTCATTTTGTCTATTCAAAACCTCAATAGACTGTGGATATAAAAACTTTTTCAGATGTTGGTATAATAACGTTTTAGAATGAAAATGTTTAAAACTCCTGGCTGGCTCACCAAAATATAAGCTTTGATTAAGGTTTGTTATTTAATTTTTTTTTTTTTCAATTATATTCACCTTAGATTGGTACGATCAGTAAAGAGACAGAAATCAGAGTTTTGAGAATGTGCACTCCTGAGTACTCGTAATGCACTGGTGTTGTTTGAATGTTTGATCTGAATGGCCCTAACTTTTAAAACTATTAAAACACACACACGCACAAGCAAGCAGCATGATGGAGTTTCGCAAAGACATAAAGTCACACTAATGTTTCCTCAGACACACAGCACACTGGATGAGCAGTGAGGCACATGATGAGAAATCGCATCACCGTCATACTAATGTCTCGACTGAAAAGAGAGACATATGAAGAGGGATAGAAGGAGAAAGGATGAAAGGAACGGGTGAAAATGAGGCGAGATATGCAGTGAAAAATGTGTTGGGTCTGAAATTGTACACAGACTCACTAATTCACTATTTTTATACGGACTGTGCAGACCTTGGCCCTGACACAGAGATAGAGAGAGAGCGAGAGAGAGAGAGAGAGAGAGAGACTCAGGAACTCAGACACATTTTTTATTCCATAGTGTCACAAATTTCTCAGTGAAATATCACATATAAATTCTCAGAAGGGCTTTAGATTTTATCTCTAGGAATTATACTGACTTGTGAGCATCTTAGCATTTCTTTGCAGAAAAGGTTTAAAGGAGGATTGCATGTATACATAAAAAAACATGATAAATCAATAATTTATTTGACATTTAAAATATTGAATTATGACAAGTTTGACCAGAGACATGAGCTCACAAGGAAGGAAAGGTCAGTTACGATTAAAGGTCACCTTTAAACACATCATCATAATGGTAAAAATATGTGAAGAGAAAAATAAATGATAACATTTTAAACTCAAGGCCAAGCTATGAAAATACTGTAAAAATCTTACTGAATAAACTGTAAAAATAAATAAATAAATAAATAAATAAATACATGTATTGAATGTAATTAGAGAAGTAATAAATATATGTATTGAATGTAAAGAAGAGAACCAAGTTATTGTAAAGTGCAGCGTTTCAGTGTTATTTATTATGAAGTGAAGCATAATCCTACTCAGTAACTATAAACTCCTTTCTGGAATTTGGGACATCCTGGACTGGGAAATCCAGGTTGTCACAACATTGTGGCAGTGTTACTTCTGAAAATGTATGCACAGTGGAATATTGTTGGTATTAGGTTGTTTTCAAAAGTTAGACATACTTTGGTTGGACATTCAACACATGCTTCCAAATACACCCTCAAAACAACATCTATTATGCACTGATCAGCACGGATTACAACACAAAACATTAGGCCCAGTTTTGTTTAGGCTACCCTCATGCCGTAGGGGCAGCTCTGGCCCGTAAGGTCATGGCTCCACAGGGTCTCTGGGGGTGTGCTCTGGTGTCTGGCACCAGAATGCTGGCAGCGGATCCTTTGGGTGGTGTTGGTTGGGGGATGGGGCTTCTGTGGATAAGACTTGTTTGTCCAGTGCATCCCATGGGTGCTTGATTGGGTCGGGATCTGGGGAGTTTGGAGGCTGGGTCAACAACCTTTGGCTGCTGGGCCCCATGCATAGTGAGTTGTGATGCACTAGGTGTTCTGGTGCCTTCCTGATTTTGGCTGATCAGTGTATATTTCAATTAAAACACACATTTGAAATTTATCTTTGCTTTTATTGCATACAATAGTTTTTTTTTTCTTCTTCTTCTTCTTCTATTTGGCACTAAAGGAACAGGTAAGCTAGGGTCAGTTCCCTGAGTGTGAATTGAACCTGAGCCATGATGGTGAGCGCTCTGAACACTAGGTCTACAAGGGAACCTGATACTGATGCTAATAAATAAGAATGTGCTAAAACTGCGGTTCAGTAGCTGATCGCAAGGGCTTCCTCAGCTGTTGATAAGCACAATGTGTTTCAATATCTGTAAATGTCTTTTGGTGTGTGTAGATATGTGAAGATGCCTGTAGATGTCTTTAGATGTGTGTAAATATCTGTAGATGCGTGTGGATGTCTATAGATGTCTGTAGATGCTTGTAGATGTCTTTGGATGTTTGTAGTTATCTGTAGATGTCTGTTGATATTTGTATAAGAGTGTAAATTTGATTATCCCTCGTGCAGTTTAAATGCGATTCAGATTTTCTGAATGGCCCTCTTCTGCTCTAACTTTTGAGTAACAGGTAGAAATTGAACGTTTGTCAGCAAAATCGTCAAGTCTAATTTGTGGACTGTTTTAAAAAAACTTAAGACCCTGGGAGGGATGTTTGGGTGAATGGATGGATGGATGGATGAACGAATAAATGAATGAGTGAATAAATAAATAAGCATTGAGTACTGAAATAAAATAAAAACATATCTGTTCTACTTTCATATGTCTAATATCAGCATGCCATGAGGGAAATAGTGCTCGCAAAGCCTTCCAGATCTGCAGTAAGCGCAGTGGTTAGTAGTTTCATCACGTGAAACGCTGACAAAAATATTTCCCCCTTCCCCGGATGCTGCTTGAGTCGCCTGGGCCTCATTTGTTTAATGTAATAGCTTTCTAGCCATCCACTAAAAAGCGAAGCTGGAAGCAACATTCATTGATGAGAAATCTTTTTTTCCCTTCAAGTCCAGCAGTATGTGAATTTTTTTCATGTTTAATGGTAGGAGAGAGAGAAAGAGAGAGAGAGAAAACGATTAAGGTTGGAGAGGAAACTGAGAGGCAGAATGATGGAGTGAAGGAAGGCAGCAGATAGTGAGATGAAGCAGAGAGACAGGAGGGTTATAGGAAGTTTAGAAGATGTGGAGAGGCAGAATGAGTAAATAGGGAAAGGTGGAATGAGTAAGAGACAGAGAGAGAGAGGGAAGGGGAGACGGAGAGATGTTTGTGTTGGTAATGTGGCTATCTGTCACTTTAGTCCGGGTGTTTGCCTAGCATTTAGCCTCACACTGTGGCGTCGTTAGCGAGAGGGTGTGAACGAGAAAACTTCTCATTCACTTTATGTGTCCTCTCTCTCTCTCTCTCTCTTTATTTATCCATCTCTCCCAATCTCTCATCCCTTACTCCTCTTGAATCGATGATGTTAATATTTAAACACACTCCTCGCCTTCTTTAGCGGCGGTTTTGCTAAAAGTGCCGAGTGCTGAATTACGTCTCTGTAAGTGCGACTCTCCATTATTCTCTCCTGATGTCATACAGTCTCTCTCTCTCTTTCTCTTGCTCTCGTATTCGCACTTGCAAAAACACACACAGTAAAGTGAAACTGCGTGGTTGAACTGGTTCAAACACAGAGAATGGTGGAAGATAAACGCAAGTCAAATACTTAAAGAATCAAGAAGGGCGTGGAAAGATTAGGAAGAGAAGCCATGACAGAAAATGAGGGTAAGAAGAGGAAAAGAGAGAGAGAGGATGAAAGAGAAGGGATAAAAAGTGATAAAGGGAGGATAGTAAAGGTATGGAGAGGAAAAGGTGTGGGAAATGAAAGGATATCGAGGAGACGAGAAAGAAAGCTGAGAAAAGGGGAAATTAAAGACAAGAAAGGAATAAAAGGAATGGATAAAGAGGAATGAAAGTAAGGATAAAGAGAAAGATTAAGAGAAAAAAAGAGAGACAAAAAAAGACCTGAATTTAGAAAGATCAATAATGCAAGGAAAAAAATGAGTCAGGAAGGACAAAAAAAAAAAAACGAGAGCGCAAGAAAGAGAGAGAGAGAAAGAAAATGTAGTGAGATAAAGGATAAGAAAAGAAGGACTCTGTAGATCTTACTTCAAACACACACACACACACACACACACACACACACACACACTGTTGAAGTGGCCAGCGAACCTCTGAAACTCCCAAATGCCAATCTGCTTCTCGTCCTCGTTTTCCCACTGCGCATCTTCCTGGCACTCGTTTTTTTTTTTTTTATCCCTCGCTCTTTTTCTCTCCCTGAGCGATACCCTGCTGCTGATCAGACCTTCACAGATGGTGTGTTTCTCTTCATTCTCACACTCCACACGAGCTCCTGTCTACACTCAGTGTGTCTCAAGACACACTTCTGTACAGTTTTAGCTCACGTGCGAGTAACGGATAATGGAGAGCGAGAGCTAGCATAGCTAGAGGCAGAAACTTCCCCTGCTAGTAATAGTCACGGTTAAGTTAATAAGCTAATGCTAGCTAGCACTAAACACAAACCTTCTCTCACTAACGCTAGCTCACTAACACAGTAAGTGAAAGGAAAAACTCAGGTCACTTGGAATGAAGTTGATGCTAAGTGTAATTTCAGTGTAATTTTATAAGGATTCTTTTCTTTCACAACTGAGACCCTAGCTACGTAGCTAGCTTAACCATCATTTTAAGTGGAAAGTGTTTTCTCTTGGTATCTAGTTATTAAATACAGTTAAAACAACTTCACCTTGGCCATAATAAAATACTTAACATGTACAGTACAGCGATATCACACTCGAGGTCATGCTGTTCTGATTCCTGAGAAATGTCAGAGATTTACACTTATTCCACTTATGATATCGCTGTACTCTACATGTTAAGTATTTTATTATGGCCAAGGTGAAGTTGTATTTACTGTACAACAGAAAAAAATGTTTAAATAACTAGATACCAAGAAAAAAAAAATCTCAGCTCAGGTTGGAGGGTTAAATCCCGAATAGCGTTCAATGGAAAGCTAGTGTGATATATAAAGTGTATAATCTCTTGTCCCACACACCAAGTAGTTCCCTTAATCAGGGGTTAGAGAGCGTTTCAGGTTTGTGTTAGAAGCAAGTAGGCTTTTTAATTAAAAGAACGCGGATGGTTTAGATGCGAATCGGAACGACTTAGGAGCGATTTTGGCAGGCGCCTGCTCTCTCCTCAGTACTGAGGACCGTACAGACCTACTTTCTCCCCTGCTGCGACCAACAATAAGTGTTATAAATGATTGTAGAACACATCCTGGGACGCAGAGTGATACATATAGTTAACTGTCCCAATGCTGTTACCCTCTCTTATCACCACTCACGGAATGCTTCTTGTCCAATCAGATCACTCAGCCAGAATTAACTGTTGTGTAATTAAGCTTATATTCTTTTATTTTTCTAATACGTTGCCAACGCACCTGAATTAATGTTCAATTGTTCATGTCTCCATCACTTCTATTTTGCTTTCATCATTACTGTGTACTTTCTTTACTTTATGTAAAACACCTGACATCTAGGTGCTAATTAAGAAAAATGATAATTTTGCTAGAGGTAGAGTTTTTCGTTGGTATCTAGTCTTTTTTTTAAAAGTAATTAACACATATGAGATAAAGCTTGATATTCCCAGTGTTTTCATTTCATTTCATTGTCATTTCGCTATTGTGTATAATTAAAAAGTTAACAGTTACATGCTAGTTAGATTAGTCATTTTAATTTTGTCAACATCAATTCTTTTCTTAGCAGGCTAACGGTACCAACACACCAGGTGTAAATGTTCCTGTTCTGTTGTGTGTCAGTGTGCTTCTGCTTTGTCAAGGCTTGATTTCTAGGCTATGTGCTTATTAACTAAACATTCATTTTAGTTGTGGTTTTTAGCATTTAGCAAAGAAATCTGAAGTAAATATTGATATGCACAATATTTTTGTTCAGTTTTTTACATTGCTTAGCCGTTATTTTGCCTGTATACAGATAAGTGACCATGTTCTAGCCATTGAAACACTAATTTTTAAGCGTACTGATTATTTTGTTAATCAGTGCTACCGTCTTGTTTCCATGGCCACCACGTTGATACATTTTGTTTTTATAATATATATATATGCAGGCATGTGCCACACAGATAGATAGATAGATAGATAGATAGATAGATAGATAGATAGATAGATAGATAGATCCAAATAGTATTATTCAGGGCGGCACGGTGGTGTAGTGGTTAGCACTGTCGCCTTGCACCTCCAGGGTCCAGGCTCGATTCCCGTCTCTGTGTGCATGGAGTGCACAGTCCAAAGATATGCAGGTTAGGCTAATTGCCGTTCCCAAATTGCCCATAGTGTGTGAATGGGTGTGTGAGTATGTGTATGTGTGTGTGCCCTGCGATGGATTGGCACCTTGTCTAGGGTGTACCCTGCCTCGTGCCCTAAGCCTCCTGAGATAGGCTCCAGGTCCCCGCGACCCTGAATACAGGATAAAGCGGTATAGACGATGAGTGAGTGAGTGAGAAATGACTGAAGTTAATTAGCCCTCTTGTGGCTAATTGCTTTATTGCAGTCATAGTTGGTTATTAATTCCTATTCAGATGGAAAATCCACCACCAAGAAGTAAAACTAAACATTATTAATCTGAATTATTTAATACAAATGTTAATCCTTCCTTTCCAGCAGGAAGACCAAACTAGATGCTAGAGGTCATCTGTTTTGTAACAAAGATTTGTTAGTGTTTCAAAAGAAAAGCTCCATCTATCTTATTACACCAATAAGCTCCACTCTTCTGAGAATGAAGGAGGACAATATTATGTAGCTTATGTATTAAAATAGGTGAGTCTAACACTTATGTTTAACCTGCACCCTTTAGAACTTAGAAATTATGTCCAATGTTCTTACAGACTGGCTTTTTCACATTGGTGGAAAGCCAAGTGAAGCGAGTTCATGTATTTTTTGCAAGCATTTAGTGAAGACACAGCACCATGGGTCCCAAGAATGTCAGCAAGGACGGTAGCAAGAAAAAAAGCGAGACGCTTTCAGTTTGGTTTTTAAAGCAGCTAGTGCCAAGAGGAATCATAAATTAAGGCTAAGTGAAGTTTAATATCTATTTATTTTTTTTATTTTACTTTTTTGATTGTTTTTATATGCAAATATTATTATAGTATTGGAATTTGGTAATAATTGTAATATTTTTGGGTGCCTGGAACAGATTATTTGAATTAAAATTTTTCCTATGGGACAATGAGTTTCGCAATACAAAATTTCTTAAGAACTCGAGAACAGATTACATTCGTATGCCGAGGTACCGCTGTACGTTAAAGGAAACCCACCAAGCACGAGGAGACCATGCAAACTCCATGCACCAGGAGCACCCGAGGCGGGAATCGAACTCAGACCCTAGAGGTGCGAGGCGAAAGTGCCAACCACTATGGGACCGTGTCACAATTCTTCGGAGGAGAAAATAATACACAAAGGGTGTTCATGTTGAACTGGGACTTGAGGTGACATACACGTGTGATGGTCAGGTGTCCACATAACTTTTTTTTTTTGTCTTTACACTTAGGAGTGGCTGGTCTAAATTAATTACTAAACACACTCAGCATTGAGTCCTCCTAGGTAGAGCTTGGTGAAGATATTTGTGTAAGAAAAAATAATTTTATCATTCTGTGGTGTTTAAACTTGAACATTTTTTTTGTGTAACGTTTTTATTTTTATTTTTTTTAAGACAGCCTAAAATATTTTAAATGTCCAGGATTAAAAACTGTAAAACGGTAAATAATGCTAGAATTAAAAAAAAAAAAAATCAGATTTGTGCTTTAATGCAACTCATCATTGCTGAATAGGATTCTTGTTTCTCTGTATTGTCGCTGTTTGATGACGTGTTCACGCCGCGCCGGAACTTATTTTCTGATTTCTGTTTACAGTACTGTTTTAGTAACGTTAGAATACTTATTCCTACAGAAAACGCCACATAGTGCCTTATTAATGCATAATTTAAGGATGTTTTATGTACCGTATGATGATGTTAAGGTGTTCCCTGTATAAACCAGGCCCTAATAAACCCGTTTGTACCTGATTGTGAGGTTTATTCTGAGTCTGAGCTGTCCTCCTGCCTGCCCTCCGTTTACTCTGGAACACAGACGGAACTGCCGTTTTCTTTAAAACCTTCTTTGGTGCACATCCCAGTAACTCCGCCTTTAAATCCCTCTCGTAGTCGTCAGGTCTGAAGTGCTGGCTGCAGACCCGTAGAGACGAGTATTTCCTCCCCGTGTGGTTCACATCCCTGCCGATAGCCGCTAACCATCTCCCGCAGAGCTCCAGGTCTTTCTCGGGGAAGCGGTGAATAACCACGTCCTTAGCTTTCGTCTGATTGCGTTTCCCACAGCCGCGGACACTGCACCTCCATGACATCATCCACACACAGGCTTTATAACCACGACAAATTAAACGCGTTTCTGTTGTTTTTCCTTAACGGAATGTTTTCTTCAACGCTTTTTTTTATCCATTGTGACGATAGAAAGCATCGTGATTACTGCCCTCTAGTGTACCGGTGCTGTCACACTTCAGTGCTGCCAGATTAGATTAGATTCAACTATATTGTGCAAATTACACCTACAACGTCAATAAAATAGATAGATAGATAGATAGATAGATAGATAGATAGATAGATAGATAGATAGATAGATAGATGCAAAAGTATTTAGCAACCAATTGTGCAAATTCTCCCAGTTAAAAAGATAAGAGAAGCCTGTAATTTTCATCATAGGTATACCTCAACTATGAGAGACAAAATAAAAAAAAGAAAAATCCAGAAAATTACATTGTAGGATTTTTAATGAATTAATTGGTAAATTCCTCAGTAAAATAAGTATTTGGTCACCTACAAACAAGCAAG
>JAOVVB010000041.1:30754400-30765938 GCA_028570985.1 Heterobranchus longifilis
AAAGCAAGTCCTTTAAGGTTTAGCACACACATTCATCTAAAAACAGAAAAAAGGTAAAAACCTACAGAATACAGCCAGTCAGTGAAGGCAGACACACGAGTGAAGACTGTCGGTTTGCTGTACAGGTTGCAGTTTACAGCAGAGCCAAAGCTAACAATACCATGAACCCTCCAATAGCCATCACTCAAGCAGTTCAAGGGTCCGCCAGAGTCACCCTGAAATGTTCAAATGGCACACAGGATCAGGACTGAAGTTAATTATAACTATAATAAAACTGAACCGTCAAGCTTGGGAAAATATCTGTACCTGACACCCAGAGGTCAAACCATCTCCCCCAGCACAAATCATGGTTTTCTTGACTGCACTGCCCCACCATGCAGGAGTGGAGCACACAGTGTAATCCACCACACCGATGGGCGCCTCCTGCAGGACGTCTGGCATATAACCACCAGCTGAGGACAGGAAGGTCAAACAAGAACTCGTAAGATATTTCAAATGAACATTCCTTAATTTATACAGTGGAATTTCTGCCTACAGGTGCAAATAACTAAATCTGACATATTGAAGATGGATTAAATATACTTTAAGTATCATTTTTCTTTCTAATTTATTGCAAAAGTTTTGTTTATGTTATCCTTTTTAGAGCTTAGGGTGTACTTAAAGCTAATAATATATCGTAAAGGGGTTTAACAGAAAGTTAAAGAGAATAAAGTTCAGTCCTAGGGAGCAGAAGCATCATCAAGAAGACTTTTGACTGATTTTTAGACTGACTAAAACAGAATTAGTGCACCTTGTGAAAAGAAAAGTTTATACTTACTAGCCAGAAGTCCCCAACCGGTAATATAGCAAGTAAAGCCATTGGGCAAAATTTGACCAGGATAAGGCAGCTCTGCAAGGGCTACATAACTACTGCCATAGATTGGTGAGTCCAACTTCATCAAGGCAATATCATTTCTGATAGAAATGAAATATGTGATATAAGTTTCATAAGTAAGAAATAAAATATAACAGGAAATATATATATATATATATATAGATAGATTCCATAGATTATATATATATATATATATATATATAATATTTCTTATAACACAGTGATTAGCCAGTAATTCTTTTTAACCATTTATAGTTAAATGTTATGTTTTATGTTTTACAATGTAGAACATCTGTGTGGCAAGAAACTAATAATATTGTATACTGTAATAACTTATATCCACATTACATAAATGTATTCTTAGAATCTAAACTTATTATACTGATTATTAGATCTGGAATCACATATAAAAAACGAAACATTAAAATGTCACCCGGTTGCCAGGTCTTCTGTCCATCCAGGATGAATTTTAATCCTTGTCACACCACGAACCTGCTCACGGCCTTCAGCCTTACTGAGATCATATTCCCCCACAACCACACGATATTTCTTGACATTCAAACTGAGAGACAGATGAACATATTTTGTGCTTATATGTTGTGCTTTTATAATGCTATATTTTTACTAGTACGAGTACTAGACAGACAAGCGAAAAAGCCTACTCGAGGATACAGTGGGCTGCAGTCATCACATAATCCGAGCTAATAAGGGTGCCTCCGCAAATGTGAGCAAAGTCACCTGTGTTCCAGTGATCATTCTGCAGGGATATCTGCAAAACACATAGTGCCAAAACTACAGTAGGTATACAGTACAATTAATAGTACAACATTCAAGAATATCGTCAGCTTGTCTTAACACTCTTGCTTTCAGGCCCTGGACAGATATACGAGTATTACTGATGGGTCACATGTTGGTTAGTTTTGTCCATTTCTTGAATGTACAGTAATTACCTGCCATTTCCATAGATTAGGGTGAGCATTGGACCCACCTACAACCTTCCCATTTTGTGCCTCAATGTCCACTGCCGGATGGGGCAGGACAGAGGCAGAGATGAATCCTGCACACCACAGATACATTCAGAGATAATCAACAGAAGGCCATTATAATAAAGCACAACCAACTGAACAATCATTCAATTGTTTAATGTGCATTAACATAACCAGGCTACATTTTTCTATATGGAAAGCATAAAAACAGCAAGCGTCTACAGATGTTACCAATACAACTCAGAAGAACCGCAAGGCGCATCATGCTGGATTAAAAATGCAATGATTTTTCTTCAAGAAGCATCTGCTTTTTATATACCTGATGAAAATCCAGGTGTCTGGTGAAGGCAGGGGTTATTTACATTTCACTGTGTTAAGATTGGAATAAAAAAAAAAAAAAGGAGTCAAGTAAAAGATATGTGGTATCTTTCTGGAGTGTTCATTCTTGTTACTGGAAAAACATGCAGACTCAAGGCTGTGAAACGGAGCAGGTGGGCCTAGATTTGTTTTATTTATTTATTAATTTTAAGCACACATCGTACCAACAGTAATGCAGAAAGCAGCGTGGCAAAAGAAATAAGAAATAAAAAAGAACACTTTTTGAAAACTTGGAACATTTATAGGTACAATGAAACATTCACACGAAATATATATTTTTGCACATTCCAGTCTCCACTTATGGGAGCATTTTAATGACATCACATTAAAAATATAAGCAGTATTATAAGTTACTGTGCAGTTCTGCATTTTTAAGTTGCTATCTAAAAAGGGCAAATAAAATGCAGGTTGTACATCTGTCACATATTTGCTGATATCCATATGAAAGAGTACAAGTCGAAAGCGATTAATCTCATCTACTTTGTTCCTAAATAAGTCCAATGTGAAATGTTTGATAAGATCATGTCCTATTATTGTAAAGGTGTTTATGTTGATGCAATGTCTGTGTGCTTATGGTCTCAGAGAGAGCTGGGCCCGGTGTAGAATTTCAGTTTGGATCTGAGGATAATTAGGATGCTCCAGCAGGACCTGAGAAAACAAAACACAGCCTTTACTTTCTTAACTCATCAAATTGATGATATAGTGAGTATCATCAGCATGGAGTTTAAAAACTGAACTGCAGTTGCTCCAGGTGTTAAGCCGGCGCTTCTAATCATTAACAATCATTAATAATGATTTAATCATTATAATAATTAAACTCGAACGCATGGTGGTGTAGTGGTTAGCACTATCGCCTTGCACCTCCAGGGTCCGGGTTCGATTCCCAGCCAGGCTCGATTGCCGTCTCTGTGTGCATGGAGTTTGCATGTTCTCCCTGTGCTTGGTGGGTTTCCTCCGGATACTCTGGTTTCCTCCCACAGTCCAAAGACTTGTAGGTTAAGCTAATTGGCGTTCCCAAATTGCCCATAGTGTGTGAATGATCGTGTGAGTGTGTGTATGTGTGTGTGCCCTGCGATGGATTGGCACCCTGTCCAGGTTGTACCCTGCCTCGTGCCCTAAGCCTCCTGGGATAGGCTCCAGGTCCCCACGACCCTGAATACAGGATAAAGCGGTATAGATGAATGAGTGAGAGTGAGTGAATATTATTTAATTGAGATATCAAAGCAGCTGAATATGAACAGTCTCATCTGGCAGGCTTATATTTTTAATAATTTTAAAATTAAAAGAAAATTGTTGAATAGCTGTCTTTGAATTACAGACTTTGGCATTAAGAAAAAAATAAATATGAAAAAAAGTGCAGTTGAGTGTGTAAAGTGTATTGATGTGAGTGTGTGTAGTGCCAATAGCTCCTAACATTCAGTGACAGTCTTTCTTAGTGAATGTTAGGAACAATTTGCAATACACACACTTACATCTACACACTTTACAGCCTCAACTGCACTTAATATTAATATTATAAATGAATATTATATATATTTTTTCCCCATGTAGTAAAAGTTCAGCTTACTGAGTATTTTATTAGTAATTTACCAAGTAAATGTTGCTATTGCGAAATGTTCTGTTTTGCTTCTATCATCATGGAGCCTTTACTTTGTCTGGATAAAAGATTAGGAACCATTTGTTGGGTTGTTAAACAGTCATTTCCATGTGTACTTATTATTTTGTTAATAATTTCCCCCCACACATCTGAGGTAAAGGTTGATATTACTGGTAAATCTGTCTTGTTTCCACTTTAACTGAGGTTATATTTCCAGGTAGCAGCTAGCGAAACTGTTAACCACAGATATTAGCGCTCTCATTCTCACAGACCATGTTTCCTGGTTTCCTAGAAACAGCATTCTCGCAATTGCGCCCGCTTGAATGATGAGTGTATTATGTGTTTTCCTTCCAGCGTTGAATAGGAAGCACATGGGAAGTGGTTTCGATGCTCCATTTCCCTCTGAGTTGTTTATATTGCTCATCGCTGAGATCAGCATAAATAAGATGGATTGGAGGTTTATTCTAAAATAAATGTTAGAGCGAAGTTGCTATAAAATTTTAAGACACGGTCTAAGTCAGTGGCACAGAGCGCTGCCACAACAGGACGGTTTAGCGCTAGCCTGCTAAGCGCTTTATGGAATAATTAATGGTGTATTAATGCCAGCTGGTTTCCATTAGCGAGTGTATGAGCTCAGACTCGTCTGTCTCCCATAATGCAATAAACAGAGACAGAGGGACCGAAAGTCTGAGTCCAACTACCAAGAACTGTTATATTATTTCATCACGTATTGAAAAGTAATTCAATGATAATTCTCGAACAAGACAATACGCCTTATTGGTGGAGAGCAACAAGGAAGACAAAAAACGCATGATGGAGACCATATCAGGTGTTAGTTGTTAAGGAAAAGCGATAATTATCACTAGCGTTTAAATCAAGGAAATAAAAAACACACATAAAAAATTTAAAAAAAGCAATTTAGTGCGTGAGAGAAGATTCATAGAGGATTGGATTTGTCTCCGGTTTAAATAAAGGCCTCTTGAATAATACTGAGCAACTAAGGAAAAAAGTTAAATAAATCATATAACGAAAACAATTCTCAGTAGTGGACTCAGATTTTTTTGGACCCGAGTGTCCATGTGTAATCACGCACTGTGTGCAGTTTCCAAAAACGCCTCTGAAAAATTACACACTGGAGAGCCAGGCGTTTCTCTCTGAAGCTTGCTCAGGGTCAAACCACGGGGCTGGGGTACACATTTAGCAGGAAGTGTGGGTGTGTGTCTGCATTAACTCCATCCAATATAATCCACAAAACCTCGCATGACCTGCCGCTAAGTGTTAAGTCACAGCTTTTATTTTCTGTTGTGTGGGAGAGTTATGAGTCCTGGGCTGAGAGATGCTGTTTATTTAACAAGCTAGCAAGCTAGCAAGCTAGACATCTCTCTAACACACACACACACATGCACACACACACAAATTCAGAGCCTGGTCCAAAAATTGAGTCAAGAGGACATGTGTGAATGATTACATACAGCCTGAGTAATCTGATATACTATTTTATTTTTATGATGTTCTGTTATCGTGATTCATAAATCCATTTTAAACTCATACAAAGACATCAAGACAGAAAAGTATTTGGGTCCTAAATCACACTATACACATTACAGTCATACATTATACATTACACTCATAAACGTTGCATTATATGTTAGTGTCAGCTGTACACAATTGTCTTGCACTATACACTGTACATGAGTCATATAACATATACTATACAATTTATATTTAACATTATAATCATACATTTTACACTATACACTATAAATTATAGTAATACACTAGGTAATATAAACTGTTCATTAGTCATACACTATATAATATACTGCACATTAGCCATACACTATACAATATACACCTTACATTATCCATACAATATACACTATACATTAGTCATACACTAAACAATATACACTATACATTAACCATAACCTATAAATTAGTCTTACACTATACACTATACATTAGTCTTACACAAATGCAGTATGCACTGTTCATTAGTCATACACTGTACATTATACACTATATATTAGTCACACGCTGTTTAACCAACATAGTGTAACATATATATGTTAAATACAGTAAACGTTTTTCTTACGCTGTACACAATACACTATACATTACAATCATGCTATATACACAACACATTAGTGACAAACTACAGTCACACACTACAGACTACATTTATACAGTATTTACCACATTGTATTAAAAACTACATTTTAAAAAGTTTAAAAATATATATAAATGATAACAAAATGTTATTAAAAGTGTGCTAAAGTAAAAAACAAAGTACTAAAAAAACTAAAACAGTACTAAAATGAAAAACAAAAATAATATAATAAGCATTAAAATAAATTTAAACTAATAAATCAATAACAATTAAAATAAATTGCAAATAATTAAAACATAATTAAAACAGTATTAGAATTTATGAAAAAAATGAATTTGAAAAAAAAAGAAAAAACACCTAACCAAATAATGTAAAAAAACAACAACATTTAAATAATAGAAACAATAATTATAAACATGACTTTCTAAATCACATAACACAAAATTAAACTGATAAACATTTAAAAAGAACAAGATATAAAAAGATCCTGTTCATGTGGTTTTATGTGTCATTGCTGTTGGAATTGTTAACTAAATAAATCTTCTCTTTCTGTCTCTCTCTCTCTCTCTGTCTCTCTCTCTCTCTCTGTATGTGCAGGTAAAGGGGGCGTGTACGTTCAGGAGAACAACACCATAGACACAGGTGAGGTTGATGTGGGGAGACGGGCGGTGCAGGATGTTCCTCCTGGAATGTTCTGGCGTTCTCAGCTCTTCATAGATCAGCCACAGTCACTCAAGTTCAACATCTCACTGCAGAGGGGCGCACTCGTCGGAGTGTACGGGCGCAAGGGACTGCCGCCTTCACACACTCAGGTAAGACACACACACACACACACACACACACACACATCACAGAGCTAAAATAAAACACGTGTAATGCTTAATGGTTTGTTTGCCTTCTAAAACGGCGGAAGAACAAAGTCTTTAAAGTTAAAGCAGTTGACAAAAGTGGGCAGAGCTAATAATAAGAATTATTAACCTTGCTTGGAGAAAAGCTAATTATAAGACATTGTAAAATATTATAAAGTATACAACAGTTAGTTCCAACCGAGCAATCTGACGTCCACAGTCGTGCTGATATTCATCACACAAGTATCAGCTAGTGAATTAATAGAGAGGAAAACTTAACCTAGTGAGTACAAGTTAACTGAGATAACCTACTAAGTGGAAACTGTAAGTTCTTAGTATCCTGGAGGCAGAGTCTGAGACAGAGAGCTGTCAATCATATGTTCATGTTGGAATATTAAAACATGCACACTTTTAGAAGTACTGTTAAGGATTGAGTTTATCCATATTAACATATCCAGTCTTATGTATTACTTTACTAGAACGTGAATCATAAAATTTTTTATTTCTGAAAAATGAAGCCACACTCACTTCTTTCTGCTCTCAATCTATGAGACTGTTAGCGAGCTGTTGACAGGCACATGTAAAAAAAAAATTTAGTAATTTTTTGATGTGTTTTTTTTGTTTGTTTCTTTGTTCATTGTTGTGGCTAGCTCACCTCGAGGCTCAGGCGAAATCAGAGAGCTAGTATAAAGGACAAGAAAACTAATGTTAATACTAATCAATCAATGCGATTAAGCTAACTGAAGTCGTCCTTGGTAACTTTAGCTACTTTGGTTAATGGAGTCCACGGTGTGTGACTAGCGCTGGCGTGTCTCTGACTTCAGCGACGTGCAGGCGAGCTGTCATGCCACGAGCAGCCTGTTAATCGAGGTAATCGTCAGCTGAAAGCTCCGTAATGGAAGTCAATACACGGAGACGCCCCGGTGCCGCTCCGTCCCTTTAGTTGCCACAGAGGAATCGATATGTTTCTTTAAGGCTGTACAGAAGGAGGGGATGAAGGGATATTGACGGATGGACTGATAAGAGATAGGAGTTAAGTCTGCAGACTCCTCCGCAGGTCGAAATGGCGTCTTTTCTCTCGCTCGGCTCCGTCTGTTTGCCTCCGTCTCGCTTTCCTTTTTTTGGATGAGAAAAATGTGTTGTGTGAAATGATAGAGACAACAAAACTCAGAAACCATGGGCATGATTCTCTCTCTTTCCTCTTTCTCTCTCTCTCTCTCTGTCTTTCTCAGTTTTTTTTCCCTCTGGTTGTCATTCCATCTTTTTGTCTGTCTGTCCATCTCTATCTGTGTCTCATAGCCTCTTTATTTATCTGCTTGCCCTCTCTATCTGTGTTTCTTTCTCTTTTACTCTGTCTCCATCTCTGATTATCTACTTCTTTCTCTTTGTTTTGTCTTCTCTCTCTGGTGTGTGACTACTTTAATAGTTATAATGATACAAGAGGCTAATTCTAAAGCAACAAATAATCTAATGAGCGAGAAAGCTAATTTAATAAGTGAGAAAGCTAATCTAGGGAGTAAGAAGACAAAACTAGTGTGTGAGAAAACTAAACTAGTGAGTGAGAAGGCTATTCTAATGAGTGCAAAAGTTAAACTAGCGAGTGTGAAAGCTCATGTAGTGACTGAGAGAGCTGATGTAGTGAATGAGAAATCTAAACTAATAAGTGAGAAAGCTAAGCTATTAAATGAGAAATCTAGCCTAGTGAGTGAGAAAGCTAATTTAATGAGTTAGAAAGCCAATCTAGTGAGTGAGGAAACTAAACTATTGTGTAAGAAAGCTAAACTATTAAATGAGAAGGCTAACCTAGTAACTTAGAAAGCTTAATTTAATGAGTTAGAAAGTTGATCTATTGAGTAAGAAAGCTAGTTGAGCGAGTTAGATACCTACTAGTGAATGAGAAAGCTAAAATCTAGAACTAATCTAGCCAATAAGAAAGCAACACAAAGCTAAAATGAGTGAGAAAATGGGTGAGAAAGTTAAATTGGTGTGTAAGAAAGCTTATCTAGTGAATTAGAAAGCTAAACTAGTGAGTGTGAAAGCTTAACTAGTGTTTGAGAAAGGTCAACTCATTTGCTAACTGTAGTTAGCTACGTTAGCTACATCAAGTTCTACAGCTAATTGGCTACATCTGCGCTAAAATGGGCATTGTATAAGACAGAGGGTATGTAAATGTCATGTGGTGTTTGCACGTGTGTGTGTGTGTGTGTGTGTGTGTGTGTGGAGCTGTGCTCAATAACACAAATACCATTAGCATGTCAGTTAGCATGTCTAATAGCTTCACACCATAACACTGCTTAATTGAGCAAGATTGTTGATTGTGTAAGTTATTGTCCGTTGCTTAAACATATCATTGTGGCTCAGGTGACACACTGGCGCAGGTGTGTGTGTGTCAATGTATGTTTAATTACACGCAAACAAAAGGCTAATTTATATAATTTAGCGAATATCACGTCAGTGTGATTGAACGTGATTGTTAGTGCAATAAGTGTATAATTAACTAAAGGAACTTCTGTGTGTGTCAGATTACATTTAGGATTAAGGATTTATTATAGACAGTTTTGTCTCTCATTTGTTGTAGTTGTGTGAAACTGCATTAGCTTTTTGAAAATAGCTGCCAAAAAACAACTGAGTTAGCATGTATGTAATCTTTTTTAAAATAGCTGCCAAAAAGCAAACAAACATACAACATATTCATCTTCTCTTAAATTCAGACAGTATGCTCAGACATTAACATCTTTCCTCTTAGCCCGCGCTAGTGTTTGTTTTTAGTTAGCATGTGTTTGTGTTAACGTTAACACTGTAGCATCCTGGATCACCTGTTATTTTATTTTCATTTGGTATTTTTGTTAGCCCTTTAACATTCATGTTAGCTTTTTTTTCTAGTATACATATTAGCATTAAAGTGTGTGCTAGCATTTTTAGCATGTGCTCTTTTCAGTGTTAGTGTTAGAATAAATTGCTAATTTCTTTGTTTAAATGTTGTTTACTGTGGAAAAAAAAGTTTTAAGTTAAAATGTTCTGGCTTCAGTGAACATGGGGACATTTACGTAGCACTTGGCTAATTTTAGCCATTTTCTTTCTTTGGACATTCATGGCACATTTGTCCTGTTTTCATCATCACTGTACCTTTACGTTGTCTATAAAATGTATTTTGTTAATTTCAGTCATCAGCTAGCATGCTAGTTGCCTAGCAAACCTTTATCTGATTGAACATTTACATATGTATTTGGTGAGTATGTTATGATTATAAGATGCTAATATTCCTGTATTATGTTGCTTTGTATGTCCAGTATGACTTTGTGGAGTTGCTGGACGGCAGTCGTTTGATCTCGAAGGAGAAGCGAGGTCTGGTGGAAACAGAAGCATCTCTGAGGAGAGCGAGATCTGTAAACATTCACGAGGCTGAATTCATCCGCTTCCTTGACTCTGGGATCTGGCACCTGGCTTTCTACAACGACGGCAAAAACACAGAACAAGTTTCCTACAACACCATCATCATTGGTTAGATCCCTGCTTTTATTTATTTCAGTTAACACTCGCTAAGCGTCCTTTCCTGTTCGCTGCCTCACAAAGTCACCTTTGTGACTATCCATTACTATCCATAACTATCAACATTTACATGTAAAAGTCACAAAACATCTTCTCTTTATCGTATCGACAATCCCGAGCTGTAATATCACTCCAGAAATGTCATGCAATATGTGTTTTTTCATGTTTCACTGAGCAAATTAACATACATGGTCAGTTAGCTAGCCTTATTGTTTTGGCTAATAATGAAGAAAAATTAATCAGTTCAAAACACTATAATAATATATATATATATATTTTTTGCTATTGTCATTTTAATTTGTATTTATTTCTTTTTTTTTAAAAAGAAGATATCTTAATTTCATTTCATTTAAACTTGTGTTCGTGTTTGAAAGTGTTTTTTATAATACAAAAAAAAAGAAGAAAAAAAGAAAGCACTTGTAAACAAATGTAATTATTTTAGTTAGTTGGTTAATTAGATAGTTATTGAGTTTTACATAATGGCTAAAAATAAAGCAAAGCTAGGAGTTATTCTTGTGCCCTTTTAGAACACCACAACCTGTTGGGTTATTGAGAAATTTTATGGGCTGGGCAAACTCTGTTTGTGTGTGTGTGTGTGTGTGTGCGCACAGGTGAGTGTGTGTAATGCTCATCAGAGTTTTATTGATCGCCACTTTAAACGGTTGGCAGGCAGCAGCAGGCTTCAAAGCGCTGGTGACCCGCGAGCCTTTTCATTCGTCCCCTTTCTCTGTCTCTCTCTCTCTATCACTCTCTCTCTCCCTCTCTTTCTTCCGTACGAAGTAATTTCCTTCGATTCGATCACCAGTCCCGGCGTGGAGGGAAATTAGCAGCGGGACTATAGCACTCGGCCCGTTGCTCTGCGTGTAATAAGTTAACCTTTTGAAAATGAAAATTGATTCTGTGAGTGTGTATGTGTGAGTGTGTGTGAGTGTGTGTATGTTGAAAGCGAAAAAGTGAGATCGAGAGCAGGGGTAATAACAAGGTAATAACCGAGGAAGACAGGCAGGACGGTTCACTTCATTACACTGTCACTCTGGCCTCTTCTGGACAAACCCCTTTTCTGCAGCACTTAATGAAAATATCGACAGCGCCTGTCATAATTGCCCCTCGTTGCCTCGGCGATGGAGCGAGACCATGTACAAACAAGTGTGTAAAATCTCACAACGTGGTAGACGCCGTCGATACCCGAGCTTGTG
>JAOVVB010000041.1:30767657-30778200 GCA_028570985.1 Heterobranchus longifilis
CGGTCTGCGGCCCTCCCGACTGATTGGCAGTGGAAGCTTAATGTGGGAGCCTCCAGTGACTGGGTGGAATTGGACACTACTAAACTAGGGGAGAAAATCGGAAAAATCGGAAAAAGGGGGATAAATTTAAATACAATATTTTCAAGTGTCCACAATTGAAGATTCTATACCGCTGTAATCTTTATATGACAAAAACAATAAAAGAGGTGTATCAACGCATTCATGATTGATGCTGCTTCTGTCAGGTTTTGTTGTTTATTTATTTGTTACATTTAATAATGTTTAAATTGTAATTTAACAATTTACTTCAGCATGCCAAAAAATGGCCCCACATTCCTGTATTTCTATTGACATTAAGAAATAGCATTAGTTTTCTGTAGCTTTCAATAAACAGTTTGACAGCAAAATAAGATAAATCCATTTTTGCAGTTTGGAGACAATAAAAAGCAAGAAATGTGGCAAACTGATAGAGAAAGATTTTGACATATTTCAGTAAGAATGTTGTGTGATTTTGCAAAACGCTATATCTCCACTCTCTACAGTTTTGTCACAATGAATAAATCAGCCTGAAATTGTGTTTATGGTTAATTAAGTATGCAGTTCAGTATTATTAATATATTTGTTGAGTTTTAATATTAAAAATATACCAAACGCATGCATTTATTTGATTGTTTAACGACACAAACAGAAAGTAGTGGCAAAATTCAGATCAAGGGAAAAAAAGCGTTGAGGGTACCAAAATAAATTTAATTACCAAGATTGTGGAAGATCATAAGTAACATTATAAACAGTACAAAACTACACAAGCATTACAAAAGTTCACAGCTTTATCATCCTCCCCTACCAATTTTAGTTTCACTTTCGAACATGACACCTCACTATCATAGGACAGGTATGCACCATTTAACCAACAGCTTCCCACGCACACAAACACAGCGCTGCATCACATGTCTCTTGTACACAAATCGTTTGTGTACATTTTAAGTTTTTAAATGTTATTTCTCTGCTTTACCACAGTGCTGACACTACAGCATCACACATAGATTCGTTAAGTATATAACATGGTGTTCAAACAACATCCAAATTACATAAGGTCCTGTTTCACAGAAATTATTGCAGATGTTACGCAACACATACCTGTCATTTATTACTGTTCACTGCTCAACATTCTCCCAAAACCCATTTAAACCACTCATAGCAGCCACTGTGTTGCACAGAAAGAAGCAATGTGATTGGCTTATCAGGTTGGAACAGCTTTTGCTTAAAAATCAGACAGCTATGGGTTGTACTTTGCTCAAAACATGAAACTTTAACGCTTTAAAGTAAAATAAGGTTATATAATGGTTTTCAAATTAGACATTTGAAAACCATGTGTGTCAGTGAATAATAATTTGCCAAAATAACTAAGAAAATAGACTTTTAATTGTTAACCTGTTAAACTATTCATATATAAATATTAAGGTTTTACCACGTTTTTGATAATGGCTAACAGTAAAAGAAAACCGGTACTTAGGATCACTCTGTGTACAATGTACTGTATATCTCTGTACAGTTTACTTCTAAAAAAGATCTTGTTCTGTTGTTGAATTGTTAAATACAATGTGTTTGGTTTTCTGTAATTGCTCATATCCAAAAAGTCTCATATTAACAGTTTACAAGCACCGACGTTTTCCTTAGATGAAGTTGTCCATTTGTAGTAAAATGCTCAGTTTGCCTAAAACTCCAATTTGCATCAACGGCTAAGCAAAAGCCATTGTGAGAAAGTTTTGCTGAGGTGTGAAACCAAAATATTGTCGGAAAAAAACATTAAAATGATCATTTATTATTTATGCGATAAAAAGCATTGACACTGCAAAGTGACCCAGATGATAATATAATTTTATTTATTAATTTAATGTACATAAGTTCAGCACTGTAAGTTCAGCATGAAACTGATCGATCACATGATTTTGCACTTTGAATTTTGTTTTAGCTGCGTGCCCAGTGTTGTGCAGTGGGAATGGTCAGTACTCCAGGGGGCGCTGTTTGTGCTACAGTGGCTGGAAAGGCACAGAATGCGACGTACCCAACAACCAATGCGTCGATGTCCACTGTGGCGGCCATGGGATCTGCATCATGGGGGCGTGTGTGTGTAATGCCGGATACAAAGGGGAAAACTGCGAGGAAGGTACGATTAGATAATAAGTGAGAAAGTGCGAAATTATATACTTATATGTTATTGGTTGTTTTCCTTGCTTTTCGTTGTCAGCCAGTAGGAAGCAGTCTGGGGCAGAGCTTCAGTCATTGATATCAATGTTGAGGAAACTGATAAATTTAAATAACTACTAATTGAACTCTTTATTCTGTACTCAGATTGCTATCAGGTTAGCTGGTTAACATCATGCTAGTTGGCCATGATGAAATGCTAACCATGGTTTTGCTTAATAGAAGCCTGGCAACTCATAATTAGTTTTCAAAAACGTCATGCCCTGACATTTCACTGATTATCTAAAATGTATTTTTCTGTACAAAACGAATGTTATGACTAGATGATTAAAGGACAACTGCCTTAGTCATCTTATTGAGTATACATTTGGTTTAAAAAAAAAATTGATCTTCACCCAAAAAACACATCTCCACCACACCAGCAGTGCATACCAATGTGTTTTCTGATGAATGGCAAAAATGTCCTTGTGTAAGCGACCTCAGTGTGCTTATTGTGATGTCTTGTATTTTCGAGCATTTAGTCAGAACGAGCTGTGCTCTCTCCCCGACCCTTATAACCTGCCACATGCTTTAAAAAGTCACCAGAAGTCACCAGATAAAGTCAGAGAGTCATTTCCATATTCATGAAATTGTCATGGTTGCATATCAAAACAAGCTGCAAGAAAAAGGAGATTCTGAAGACGCTCAGAAAAGAAGAAGAGTAGAAAATAGATTCTGGCCTATTTCTTATAGTTGAAGGAAATTGTTTTTGATCACAGCACCACAACAAAAAATGTTTACATCTGAAATGAAATGGAGAAGTACGAGGAGGTCAACAGATCAGAAGGAAACGGTTACAGTTGGTTACAGTTGTAATAACTCACTATTATGACTGTAAATATCACCCAGGAAAGAATTTAAAACCAGGAACAAAGAATTGTTGTAAAATAAATGGTGATCTGTGATTGGTTATTGGGACCAGTATTGATTGGTCATTGGGGAGAGTAGTGATTGGTTATTGGGAAGAGTAGTGATAAGTGATTGGTCATTGGGAACAGTAGTGATTGGTTATTGGGAAGAGTAGTGATTGGTTATTGGGAAGAGTAGTGATAAGTGATTGGTTATTGGGAACAGTATTGATTGGTCATTGGGGAGAGTAGTGATCTGTAATTGGTCATTGGGAACAGTAGTGATTGGTTATTGGGAAGAGTAGTGATATGTGATTGGTCGTTGGGAACAGTATTGAGTGGTCATTGGGGAGAGTAGTGATCAGTGATTGGTCATTGGGAACAATAGTGATTTGTGATCGGTCATTGGGAACAGTAGTGGTCTGTGATTGGTCATTGGGAACAGTAGTGATTAGTCATTGGGGAGAGTAGTGAAAAATTTAGTGAAAAAGTCAAGTTGGCGACATGGGTTTAATCAGATCTTGTGTACTGATGAACAAGCTGGTAACACTCTTGAGGCGATGTTGTGCTCCTGTAGTCCACATGTTCTCTCATGTAAAATGCCTTTAAGAACTGAACCAAGGGAAAAGGCAAGGCAGTGACCCCTCGAGGTCAGATTAGCAGGATTAGCTCTGTTAGTTGGGTTATAACCAAAAGCTAGGTCTTGAGAATCATGAATTAACATTTAACACCTCTGCCTCGACTCAGGAAATCCCCCATGATTAGATGAAGGGAAAGCTTCGAGGACAGCTCCTCTAATTCCTCAAAGCTCTCGAACATGAGCTCTCTGACCTGACATTATCACGACTCATTACTGGAAGCTGCGCATGTCTTCAGGGTTCAGATAAGCTTGTGTGGTGCTGAGAGAAGTCTACACTGCGCTAATAAGAAACACATGGTGTCCAATTCTCAATTAAAAGCCCCTGTGCTCATGCCATGCGCATGCTAGCTGTGGGCAGTTATTAGCTGCTATTCATTATTTAATGCTGTAAGTAACAACTTTTTCCTGGAACAGGAGGCGCAAAAAAAACTTTTCTGGTGTCTGTGTCTTGATTTAAAACAAAGGAGCAGATGGTGTACATGTGCACTCCGTTTCTGCCCTGGACAGGGGTATATTGAAAAATGTACCATGGCCCAGCTATCATCAGCAGCTCCATTAGGGCCTGGCTCATTACGCCATCAAAGATGGAGAGATAATGTGTCACAAACACACACTCGCTGATTACCATCAGGGTCGGAGGAGGCATCGATTTCTCTTTGGAAAGCTCTCATCTCTTTGTGCTGAGGACAAGATGGTCAGATTCACAATCACTGAGGAAGCGAGAGACGAGAGGAGGCACGGAAAGAAAGACAGGGAGAGAAAGAGAGTGAGACAGCAAGGGACGACAAGAGGAAAATAGAAATATTTATTTATTTATTTATTTATAACCTGAGTGAGCAGCACCTTTTTTTTTTCTGGACAGTCACATTCTCGCTGTTCAATACCATTGATTTGTCTCAGTAAAAAGACACACACACACACACACACACACACAGAAACAGAAGGAGGGGAGTGCAGCTAATGTAATTAACTGTGAGTGAATTGTGTTTTCTAGGACTAATGAAATGGCCAGCGGTCAATGGCCTGATTAAGACTCATCAACACACACACACACACATACACCAGTTGAATTATACCACAAAACTTTATGTATTATGGGTCGACACAAATCAGAAATACACACGAACACAGAAATCATTACTGTTTTATGCTCAAATATTTTACAAAGTGTCTGTGCAGTTGTTTTCCAAAAATGTCAATATCTCTAACCGACTGATGCATTCACTTACACATGCACTCTCTCTCTCTCTCTCTCTCTCTCTCTCTCTCTCTCTCAGTGGACTGTCTTGACCCGTCGTGTTCTGGGCGAGGTGTGTGTATCCGAGGTGTGTGTCACTGTAATTCCGGGTTTTCGGGGCCGAGCTGTGAGCAGCAGAAAATCCTTTGTCCTGAACAGTGCTCCGGTCACGGAAAGTACCAAAGCGACAGTGGAACCTGCACCTGTGATGAGAACTGGACCGGGCCGGACTGTTCCATCGGTACTGTTCACACATACACACACACACACACACACACATAATTTATTTTCTGTTTTATTCATTCTGTCTGTCTCTCTTCTCATCTTTCTCTCTGTTACTCACCTTTACATCACCTATACCGTGATGTAAAGTCACGATCAAATGCCGTGATGTAAAGACGTAATCAGATCCTGTGATGTAAAGTCACGATCAGATCCCATGATGTAAGGTCGTAATCAGATACCGTTATGTAAAGTCACAATTACATACCGTGTTTTATAGTCATGATTATACACCTTAATTTAAAGTCATGATCAGGTAGGAATTGTCTTCTACTGTTTCAGTTATAATAGACAAAGACACTTTATTTCTTTCTCTCTTTTTTTTGTGTGTTAATGTGTGGGCTGAGTTTATTCTGAGTTTATTTAAGTTTTTCAGCTTGCAGAAATATGATGTCTGAGGCCACACACACAAACACACACACACACACACACACACACACACCCAACAGTGTCATTTCAGCATGCATTTAAATCACAATCTTCTTGCTGTCTGTTGTCGCTGTTGCTCATATCCTTACAATGGAGATTTTTATTGACAAACAGGTACAAGATATGAGTACGCACTCACTCCCTATAAACTAAATTCGAGGTACACACAGACACACACACACACACACACACACACACTCACGCACAGAATAAAAACAATTTTATTGGCAGGAGCTGGAACGCAGGTCCACACCGCAGTCTGATCCATCCAAGGATGGATTTGTTTACGTTCCCAGAGTTGTGGGAGGTCTGAACACACACACACACACACACACACACACACACAGTGATATATCGACAACAGAAACCAAAGTTTTGAGTCCACAATCAGGAACTGTTTTTATTTCCCCAGTTATTAAAACAATAACGTCTGATTTTTCCTGTTATTGTTTCCCAGACAGCACTCCATCATTTATCCAGGAAAGATGTGTTCTGATTGGCTGAGAGAAGTACAGGACTGTACAAAACAAGTCGATTCCAAGTTTTGAATAGTTTGGTACAGTTTGCTCTCACACTGGGGTTATGAGGATAGCGTTACCATCAATTCCCAGAAACTTACATAAGCTCCAGTTTAGACCTGGCTTCTTCTCCGTCCACAAAAATGACTCACAAGTCTCCCTCTTCTTTTTCTTCTTCTTTTTGGTTATTTAACGGCACTTGGAATCCAGTAGGTTGGTTACATTACCGCCAACTGTACAGTAGGTCTCATTCGGCCTCATTCTGTCTCTCTCTCCATATATTGAGGTGATTCTTCTTCAATATATCGGAGACACCACATGAGATTGGGCGTGTGCTCTAGAGTGTAAAGTGTTACCTTTATTGCGAAGTAATATAAAGAACACAGCATAAATGAATAATGTTAAAGGTTGTAACCATACTGCCAATCATATAACAGTTGCCTGTATAATTTTCTTGCTTCTTGTTTACTTATCTATAAAGTATTATGCTGTTGGAGGAAAACAAACAACAGGGTGATGTGATGAATCAGAGTTACACTTCACTTACCACCTTAGAGTTGTTTTTCTTTTTTTTTCTTTTTAACTGTATAATTTTTTATAACTGTCTCATACCAGATAAATTTTTCCTCTGTACATTTTATTTGTTTATATTTACATTCTAAATACATTTGTCATGATTTCAGTAAAGGAGGATTTCAGTGGTGGTAGAGTGACCAAAGGGACCTCATAAACATTTGGGGTGAAATTGATAAATAAGCGACACTTAGCCTTTCCTTAAAGCTAGTTTTTTTTGCATTTTTTTAATGAACAAACAATTACAATTGTAAATTTATATTTAACAAACAATTGCATTTGTTAGTTTATGTTTTACGAACTATTAAATTAGTTAATTTATTAATTTACAAACAATACCCTAATACTGTATCGGCGTCTTCCAAACGGTTGAGATATCACTTCATGGTAAAATCAGCAATATGTTTACATATAACAATTTTAAAAAATAATAATAATCTGAAAAACTCACATAAATATGCTAGCATATTTGTGTTCCAGTGCAACAAAACTAATGTTTTTGTGGATTAGATCCATTTTGAGTAGAAACTTAAAGGGTTAAAATGTCCACATTGAAATCCACTTTAACTCCATGAAGTGGTGATCTTGAACCGATCACATGACACGTTGTTCCTTTGCACATGTAAGTTTGAAAGTTTAGAAGCATGATCGTATCACATGACACGTTCAGATCTGTTCGCAAATCCGTTCAGAGAAATGTCAGATATAGGTCAATAAATCAGATATGGTCCACTTTGATCTGTAGTGTGAATGTAACCTATGAGGAATGTGGAGTTGAAGTAAAAGTCAAATAAATTCCGGTTTAACTCTTCAGACTGTGGAGCAGAATGCCAGATGTGAATCTGATTTTGGAATCTGATATGACAGCGGATCAAATCAGAATTAAAAAGAACAAAATGTGTGCTTTTCAAAATCGGATGAGCATTAAGAGCAAAAAAAATCTGATTTGCTGCAGTTTTTCTCTGCAGTGTGAACGCAGCCTTTGTTCCCGTTCTCTCTCGGGTTATGGCAGTTGTTACTGAGAAGAGTGAACTCTACTGTTCTGGAGATGTTGGGAAGTTCTAGCTCAACCTCTGAAACTGGAGACTCCTTCCTTCTGTTAATGATGAATCAAAGCGGCGTGGCGTAAAATGAACAACAATCGACTGAACGTTTCAGGCATAATGATAGAGTGTGTTTTACTTTTCCATCATTACTGTGGGATAAAACAGCTCTTGGGAATGCATTTGGAATTTCAGAGCCAACTTTACAGTCCTCCCACACACACACGCACACACACACACACACACACATACAGAGTGGGGTCAGGAGGGGTTGAGTGCTGTCAGTGTTATGGTGTGTTTGGCGAGGTTAGTCAGAACCCATACACACAGCGTGATTCCACCGAGCGTGTTTTCCTTCCAAGCTGATAAGTTCGACATAATGGGTTTGAAGTATCTGACCTCTGCTTCTTGCTCACAGTGTGTGTGTGTGTGTGTGTGTGTGTGGGAGGATGGATAAGGGTATGAGAGCATGTTATAGAGACAAACCAGACATCATGAGAGAAGTAACCCTTTGTCAGTGACCTAACATATCGCTTTTATCTTATTTTTAATATATGTGTGTGTGTGTGTGTGTGTGTGTGTGTGTGTGTGTGTGTGTGTGTGTGTGTGATTACAGAAGTGTGTGCGGGGGACTGCGGAAATCACGGAGTGTGTGTGGGTGGCAGCTGCCGCTGTGAGGAAGGCTGGACCGGGTCAGTGTGTGACGTGAAGGCATGTCACCCGCGCTGCACCGAACACGGAACCTGCAAAGACGGCAAGTGTGAGTGTCATCAGGGCTGGACTGGAGAGCACTGCACCGTGGGTAAGCGAAAGACACACACACACACACACACACACACACACACACACACACACACACACACACACACACATATCTACACACATGATTAGACTCTATATCCTGAGTGATTTTGTAGTGTCTTGTCACTCCTCTCCTTCCTCCGTGTGTGTGTGTGTGTGTGTGTGTGTGTGTGTGTGTGTTGCCCCTCGTCCTGAGCTCGATGACCTTTTTGGATTGTCATATCTGACATTTCCTTCAGCTCTTACAGCTCAGTGAGATCAGAAGCTACACACAACTCTTTCACCAGCACCGCACACATTCCCATCTCCAGATATCAGAGACACACACACACACACACACACACACACACACACACGTTTATACCGATGTCAGATCTCTTCTATGATGATATGTACACTTTAGAGGTTATCTCTCAGCCTTCCTAGATTGTGGATTATTCCTTGGTCCAGTAGGCCGTGTCTTGGGTCTCCTCTGACAGTGTGAATTTTTTTGTTTCTTTTTTCATAAAGACTTTGATGCTTGATTGTAAATAATTTATATTATACAGTTTATCATTTAGAGACTTTATGTGATGTGCAGACATGATGCTATAGTCAGATCACAGCAGTGGGTTAGTGTTGTGTGTGTGTGTGTGTGTGTGTGTGTGTGGTTTAGTCTGGAGCAGGCTCACTGACACTCACTGCTGATAAACACATATAAGAAGAGACTCACCTGTGAAGAGATTTCTATAATGAACAGCACCAGTGCGACAGTCAGAGCCGGGCCTTTAGCTACAGCATAAACCTGTACACTACACAGCTTCCGTATGAACTGAGCAGGTGTGTTTATAAAAAGAGTAATAAACAGTAATAAACTCACTCCTCACACTCCTCACACTCTTCATACTCTTTATAGTCATCACACACTTATTAGCGTCCTCACACTCATCACTCTTCTCTCCTTCTCTCATTCCTTACTCTCCTCTCACCCCTCACACACTTATCACTCTCATATCACTCCTCACACACTCATCACTCTCCTGTCACTCCCCACACACTCCTCCCTCTCTTCTCACTCCTCACACACTCCTCACGCTCAGTCTTTACACACTTATCACTCTCCTCTCACTCCTCACATACTCCTTACACACTCCTCACTCTCCTCTTACTCCCCACACACTTCTCACTCTTCTATCACTCCTCACACACTCCTTCCTCTCATTCTTTACACACTCCTCTCTCTCCTCTCACTCCTCTTTCACTCCTCACACACTCCTCATTCTTCTCTCTCTCCTAACACACTAATCACTATCCTCCCACTCTTCTCACACTAATCACACTCCTCACACTAGTCACTCTTCTTACACTCATCACTCTCCTCTCACTCTCATCACACTGATCACTCGCCTCTCACCCCTCACACACCCATCACTCTCTTCTCACTTCTCACACTCATCACACTCCTCATGCCTTCAGCTCTGTGTGTGTACAGCCCCGTACAGCAGGCCTCAGCTGTTCCTGCTCCATGGTTTTCAAGTTTTCGGTCCCGTCTCCTGACTAACTGTCCTCACGTCTCGCCCACTACTCTGGATCGGCTCGCAGTCTGTTTATTCTTTTACGGAAGACCCATCCCTGTCCCCTGAGCAGCAGCAAATAAACAGACTGATATATTTTATTCCCTAATGAGAATTAATATATAAGAAAAGATGAGAAGAAAGAAACTAGTAAGGCAAAATGAAAAGGTCTGTGTAAAAGTCTGATATAATTTTGGATAAGAATCTATTTCTCGCTGTCTCTCGGCCTGTCTGAGTAAGATAAACTTTGTAGAGTGTATGTGTGTGTGTGTGTGTGTGTGTGTGTGTGTCCAGGCTAATTGCTGCCAGGCCGCAGCTTTGCCTCTGGTTGCTATATATATTCCCATGTTGTTAGTGTGTCAGTACATGTCACTC
>JAOVVB010000043.1:23181-36724 GCA_028570985.1 Heterobranchus longifilis
GTCCTATACCCACGGTCGGGGACAGTCCTATACCCACGGTCGGGGACAGTCCTATACCCACGGTCGGGGACAGTCCTTCATTCTTGTTTTGTTCTTTTTAGTTCTTCAAGGAGGCGAATGAGACGTACACCAAACTTCAGAGAGATGATGAAAACATCCGCAAGAAATTCACTTGCAATAAAAATACAACTCTGCCTACTCTTACTGAGCTACTGAAAGACCTGGAGGTATAAATACATATACACACTCACACACACTCCTACAAAATGTTTTTAATATCTTCAGTACTAGACAGCACAGCGGTGTAGTGGGTATTCAATTAAATTCAAATTCAACTTTATTTATCCCCATGGGGCAATTTAAGGCACGCAGAGTAGTTTTAAAAAAAAATTCCAGCCCTGGGGTCTGTGTGCATGGAGTTTGCATGTTCTCCCCATGCTTGGTGGGTTTCCTTCGGGTGCTACAGGTTTCCTCCCACAGTCCAAAGACATGTAGATTAGGCTAATTAGTGTTCCCAAATTCCCCATAGTGTGTAAATGAGTGTGTGTGTGTGTGTGTGCCTTACAATGGACTGGTGGCACTCTGTCCAGAGTGTACCTTGTCTTGTGTCCAGAGTTTCCTGGAATAGGCTCCAGGCCTCCCATGACCATGTACAGGATGTGCTGTGTAGAAGATGAAGAAGATGATTTTCATTACTCAAATTAAAACATCTAACATCTTTTTTGTATATTGTTTGTATTTTAAAACTGTTTCCTCCTTCACATCTGTGTGTGTGTGTGTGTGTGTGTGTGTGTGTGTGTGTGTGTGTGTTTAGAAAGAGAAGGACAGACTGATGGAGAATAGGAGGCAGGTACAGACGCTGGTCAACAAGTCAAAGAATATCGTGTGTCTGAAACCTCGAAACCCGGAATACAAGAGTACCACCCCGGTGATAGTAAAGGCTCTGTGTGACTTTAAACAAGACCAGGTAACACACACACACGTGCGCGCACACACTAACTAACCCTACTATATGAAACAATACTGTACAATATGATACTATATGATACGATACCATACGATATTGTATGATACAATACACTGTAAAAGACAATATAATATAATGCAATATGATAATACACAATTCTATATGATATGATAAAATAGAATTCTATACAAGAATCTGAAAAGGTACAATAAGATGCTTTACTATACAATACTATATACGATACAGTACTTTATACGATACAGTTCTTTATATGATATGATACTACATGTATGTGATAGAATATACAGTAGTACTATATGATACAAAACAATAAGCTACATGATACAATGTTATAGTAAAGTATATGATACTATGTGATATGAGATGATACAATATGGTATAATACAATAAGATATTTACGACTCGATACTATAGTATGATTTATTATCATTATCTCGCTATAATGTTAAACTATTTACACACCAGTTACTTGTCCTTTATTCCCAGTATTAGTTAATGGAGTAACTTCATTATTATTTTATAACAATACACTGACTGACTAAGTACAGTTTTTACTGTTCTGAAACTGAAATCCTTACCTGCAGTGTGTGTGTGTGTGTGTGCGTGTGTGTGTGTGTTACAGAAGGGTATTCTGAAAGGGAATGAGGCGATACTAAAGGATAACTCTCAGCGCAGTAAGTGGAACGTGACCGGGCCCGGAGGATTGGACATGCTCATCCCGTCTGTGTGTCTCATCGTCCCTCCACCAAACCCACTGTGCACTGAGCTGGCCAACAAGTATGCTTATACACACACACACACACACACACACACACACACACACATACACACACAGAAATATACACAAGCAATGACTCTATCTAGAGGAAGTCTAGACATGACATGAACCCTGAACATGACGCAGTAATACAATATGTGCTTGTGTGTGTGTGTGTGTGTGTGTGTTGTACAGGAACGAGAAGTACTACGAAGCCATCATGGGTATCTGGAACCAGCTGTACATAAACATCAAGAGTCTGATCTCCTGGCAGTACTGTATAAAGGACATCAGTCAGATCAACTCACTTACCCTCAACATGGTACACACACACACACACACACACACACACAAGGGGGAAAATTTTGTAGTGTTTGAGAATTTATCCAGTCCCACAATTTATTTCATTACATTATTGTCCAAGCATACTCAGATTTGTTCCCCATAATATTCAGAACTTTCCAATTGCATCAGAACTTCCTGGTCTGCTTCCTGCAGGAACCGTGACATCATCATCATACTCAAGCTGTTCTTTTTCATTGTGTTGTTGAAGAAGGACATTTGTGTTATGGCACACACTCTTAAATCACATTCTCTGGCTTAGAGTAGCTTTGATTTGACTTACAGAATCAATTTACACTTATGACTTTGAGATTTGCGTGCCACAGATCCAGTCGCTTTCACAGTATGTCTTCCCTCAGACGCCGTAAAACCTGACAGTAGAATTGGCTTTTGACATTCTGGCCCCTGGGGAAGATTTTTTTTTTATGCACAATGCCGCAAATGTCGAAAGAGACGATGAGCATGCACTTGGTCGAGCCTTGCCATATTTTGGTCGTGGAGATGACAGGCTCTTCCACTGTGAAGACTGTCGCTTCATTTCAGGGACGTACCATACACCCAAGTTTCATCACCATTAATGATCCTCGACATGAAGGATCCACGGCAAGCTGATGGAGTTCTTGGCAGACTTGGATGCGATGCTCCTTCTGCTCCTGGGTCAGTGAACTCGGCAGCGACGCGGCCATGTTCAAATCACACGTGAGGATCACCTGGACTGTTCTGTATGACAACGGCATTGATGTGATTGACCTCCAACGATCATCATGTACAAGTTACCAAATGGTTCCGACATTTTCGGGGGTCGAGCTCTTCCAGTGTAGTTCTACTGATCTTGAAGCGCACATGCCATTAAAACACCTCGAACGACTTGTTGGCAGATTTGCACAGTTTCACGCAGAATTTCACGTTCTTTCTAAACTTCTGTCCCTGATAAAATAGCAGATGTAGGAAAAGTGACTGTGTTACAAAACTTGTGTTGAAACTTTTTGATACCACCTCGTATTTAGTTATTAAATTAGGTGAACTTGTCAGAAAATACAAACTGCCTTCATCTTCTGCAAATACTTTGTTACCTTCTGTTGAGTTTGTGTGTGGTTGGTGCTGTGCTGCCACCCACTGGACTGGAATGTGGAGCAGAAGACCGGCAGGACAAAAAAGATCATCACTTTGTATGAGACATGATGTTTAAATACTCAACGACACAAGTTACACAGCATTACTGTCTTCATTAGATACTTTTAATATTTTGTTATAGTGTACTTTCAAACTCATAAGGAGTTTAGCTGTAACAAATCAGACACTAAACATTAGTGCACACGGGGTCGATGGTCATTCTCTGACTCTCAGCTCGTTAGAGGTCAGTGTAGCACACTGAGAAGAGAGCACTGTCTGCCCAATGATGCCTTTGCGAGCTTACAGACACCCATGATCCTCTCCATCACATTTTCATGATGATTCGAATGATGTCTGGGCAGGAACCTTCTTAAGGCAGCCCCTGACATAGGCTTTTAAAAGTGTTAATCATTTTGTGAACTCACAAAAGGAACGTGCTAATATCCAGTACCAAGTGTAGTGCTAGAGGGCGTGGTCATTCAGAGCTCTCCAGTTCTGTTAGTACTGAACCCTGAGACACACCCACTTCCTTTTCCTATCGCTCATCAGTGCAGGAAGTTGCAGGAAGTGCAAGAACTACTGGATTAAATGGTTCTGTAGGTGTATATGTAATGTGTAATCCAGTGTGTGTGTGTGTGTGTGTTAGTTGTCTACTATGAGGCCTGAGGAGTACCGGAACATCATTAAGAGTCTGGAGTACCACTACGAGGAGTTTCGGCGTCTCAGTCATCAGTCTAACATGTTCGAAGATGCGGACAAAAGGAAGATGGAGGCAGACTACAGTGGCGCACAGTCACGCTACGACACCATAATCACCCAAATACAGCCTGGTGTTGGTAAGCATATACACACACACACACGTGCACGCTTCTGTACCATCTAGGTCACTGTGTAAACATGTATGTGTGTGTTTTGCGTCTAGCTGGGATACCACCTCAAACTAAACCAGTAGTGGTGGTACCAACAAAGTCCTCGCCGGGCGGACCTGTGGAGACGGACTCTTCATCCAAGAGGATCCAACAAACAACACAGGACCTGCTCTCGCTCACACACACTCTGCGGCGCAGACTGGAGGTGGCCGAGAGCGGGCTGAGCCAACACCTACATGTCCCGCTGAGAGAAAACAGTGTGCAGGAGTGTACACAGAGACTGCAGCTGCTGCAGGTACACACACACACACACACACAGTTTTATCCCAGGAAACAGAAAGTGTAAAAACATTTGTGTGTGTGTCAGGGTGTCCACACTGACCTGGGCTCGATCCGTGATGAGTACCTGCGCCTGAGAGAGTTGGTGATAAAGCAGGAGGCGACCGCTGACCCAGGTCAGGCCAAATTCCTCAGAGCTGAACTCGATCTCATCAACCAAAAACTTGGCAGCCTGGAGAGCTTCTCCAGCTTTTACCTACAGAGGTATATACACACACACACACTCATATAATAATTGAGTCATAATCACATCTACGTCTGTCCTGCACTAGATCTGGCGCATGTATAAGTGGTAGTAGGAGTAGTACTCTCATTTGGTGTGGTTTTTCCAGCTTGAGGTGAAAGATAGACCAAGGTTACGATTAGCAGAACCAGTATCCAGGTTTTCAGAACTGCACAAGTTTTGTGCAGCACAGACTGTGACTCCTTTCATCTTTCTTGGACTTAATTATTGGGCCAAGATACCTGTTCTGCTTGAGTAACTCAGGTGCCATCACTACTACTCGGGTATGTTTGTTTAGTGTGAAACCTCCATACTTTATTGTACCAATCATGAGTCCACTTGAGCACGGTGTGGTGCCCTTGGGCACAGTTCAAATCAGATACCATACCTGGTCATGGAAATTACCTGTTGTTTAGACCACAACGTCCCCGAGGTGTCTGTTTCTCATATCTTCTTATTCAACCAATATCATGAATGAACAGCCAGAGCTCATGAAGTAGGAAGGCAGTCGGTAGTTGACATTTTCTCCAACATCCTCCAGCTGTTGACATTTCCTCCAAAATATCAATAATATTAGGCACAGAGTTGAAGGTCAACTTCCTTGTACTCTTTTTCTCTTTGTGCATCGGTGAATTGCAATAAACCAACTAGGTTCATACTGACACCTGCTGTATCGAGGAGTGTAGATACACAACTGTCCTCAGGTACGGTAACAATATTACTAATGCGAAAGCTTTGGAGAAGGACTGAGTAGAGGGGACACAATCATACCTGGACATGGGACGAATCAGTCATACCTGGTGTAAAAGCAGCCTTATGGTCTTTGAGTGAACTGAAAGCTGTTAGAACCTCTAGGAAGGATGCTGGCTGGTTTTATGCAATTTTGTTAACTTCCTTATGAGTTTCCTTCCATGAGCACATTGTCCATGGTCTCAGAGTTCTCATCAAATCAGTCCTGTTTTTTTATTGTTTATTTTTTTGCCCCTATAGTCAGTTATTAGTGGTGTGTCCTCACACAACTCAGAGTTTATGGAGTATCACTGTTTATTTTTAGACACTCTGAGGTTAAACATGGTTCATTCTTGCTTCATTTCATCTAGGGTGTGTCCCCAGCCGCCTTTCCTTAGTCAGGGAAAATGAAGTCTCTTCTTGCTGCTCTTTGCAATCTGAGAGATGTTCACATTGACTTGTGGAATTTGCACTCTCAACGCTTTGGTTATGAGCACATCAGCAAAGTCCTCACACCACACTATGATTTAGTCAGTTAAGTGTCACTTTTGGTTGGCCGGGTCATGTTGAGACTAGAGAGTGAGAAGTTTAATGTCATGTGACTTTGCCTTGCCAGCACCATGTCCATTAGGCACTCAATAAAGAACCAAACGAGAGGATTTGGAAAAGTTCTTCCATCCAGTGACTGATAGGACAATCTCATTCATTAATGTTAAAGCTTAGTGCATACACAATGAGACATTTTTGTTGCTCAAAAGGATTCTGAAAGGCAGCAGTCTTTCACTGAGGTTCGGTCAGGGTTACAGGTGCATTCTTTGTTGGCAATTGTACTTCAGGACGTCAGCAGGATGTCTTTTTCAGAAGAAGCTGGTCCCACTCAGGACAGTGATGTCCACATTGTACCTTGTTCTATCATCTACTTTTTAAAATCCATTTATAGTTACATGTTGAGGAACGTCAAAGAACCAGGTGATTTCCTGAGGTCTCTTAGATAATAAGACAAAAGTCACAGCTTGTCATGTTACTGAAAAACAGGGAAAAAGATAAACTCCTCTGTCCTGAAGATATGTGAAAACCTTTGTAAAGATTGTTACAACATGCTGATGCTGGAGACTCCTTTCATACATGTTGCACAATTAAATCCTTACTGACAACTCCACCATGTCTGTGAGTACACTCTGTGGAGAAACTTTGAGAGGAACCTAACCTCTCCCACACTTCCCTTACATTCTTGTTGTGTTTTCAATGTGTTTTTTTGAGCATGTTAATGTAGGTAAAGTTTCCAGTTGTGTGCTTTTTTAATGTCGTGCGCGCGTGCGTGTGTGTGTGTGTGTGTGTGTGTGTGTGTGTTGCAGACTCTCTGCTCTGAGAGGTCTCCTGCAGAGCCTCATTCGTGCTGAGGACATTATTAAAGTTCATGAAGCTCGACTGACAGAGAAAGAGACAAGCTCTCTGGACATTGGTGAACTGCAGGACTACCGTAAAACACTCAAGGTGGACACACACACACACACACACGCACACACTGGACACACACACAAACCTGACAACATTTATAGATTTTGTATAGGAGCTCCACATTTTAACATTGAAGTACGTTGGAGGGACAGGAGAAAGGTCTCTGTGTCATGAACGCGATTGACCAGAACATCTCACTCCTGTACAGAACATGAAGATAGACCTGGAGCAGAGGAAGGAGGTTCTGCGTGCAATGGAAAAAGACCTGGATCAGGCTGTTCAGGCCAATTCACAGATCGATCATAGCTTCCACCAGTGTGACGTGGACTTGGCCAAGTTCTCCGAAGTGGTGGACCAGATGAAAAAACGCTGGGATCGCATCGACATCCAGATCAACACCAGGTGAGAGAGAGAGAGAGAGAGAGCGAGTAGACACATCCTCACCTGTACACACAGTGTGGCACATGATACAGAACCATCCGGAACAGAGCTTCATGATCAATGTGTGTGTGTTTCAGGCTGGGTGATCTGGAGAAACAGGAGAAGCAGGTGGGCCAGTACAAACAGACCAGCTCAAACGTTGACCAGTGGATCGACCAGTCAAGTCGTCGCCTGGACACACTGCAGACCTACAAGCTGAACTCAGTGCAGGACCTGAACGACCATCTCAACCAACACAAGGTCAGTCTCACTCACACACACACACACACACACACACTCACTCTCTCTCTCTCTCTCTCTCTCTCTCTCTCTCTAAATGACTGTATGGTTGTGTGTGTGGCAGACACTCCACTCTGAGATCAAGGGAAAGAAGGAAAAAGTGGATGAAGTGCAGAAGGAAGCAAGCACCTGTGCTGCCTCCATAAAGGTACACACACACACACACACACACACACACATCCTGTTATACCTTACAGAACATATTTATTGACTTCATCTCTTGATCAGGATTACGAGCTGGAGCTAGCGTCCTACAGTGCCGGCTTGGAAACGCTGCTCAACATTCCCATCAAGAGAACTATGCTTCAGTCTCCAGCCACTATTGTCAACCAGGAGGTACACGGCTCAGCCTCGTTCACATAGCCATAAAACCAAACCCAGGTGTTAGCCAGGGGTAGCTACACTTCACTAGCTAACAATGCTGTACATATACGTGATGTACGGAAAAGTGTTTTTGCCAGATGTTCGGACAGATGCTGGTTGAAATGTTAATTAATTTCAAATGAATTATCTAATAAATACCAGATCTAAAAATATTCACCACCTCAATTCTGTTTAAACCTTTAAGTTTATTTCAGCAAACCTTTACTTAAAATATTAACTAATGTCATAAAAGTTATTTATTTATTAATTGAATTATTACAACAATACTGATGTAAAAAGTAACACTTCGGCAAAGTTCTTCATCTTATGTTCATTCCATTCATTCTGTTTACGAAACTCCTGTAAGGTTTATGCCCACATCAATAAAAAAAGCACTCCAAGGCGCTTACATTGTGTAGAATTAAGTCCTGCAATTCACCATTTTTTGATTGAAATGCAAATGTTCATATTAATGCAGACGAAACTCAAGGCCAAGGGCCAGAGGACTCAAATACACAAGCCGTGATTGGCCTGCTTCGTATACGGGACACATTTTCAACCAATCACAACACTCCTTATGTGTGGTTGCAAATGGCAGACAGTAATCAGTGTTGCCATTACAGTTGGAGTAAAACTCATTTTCATGTCATATTTTATAAGAAAAGAAACAAAATATGTAGAAACATACAAGTTGGACAACAGTTAACAATCAGACACAGGTTATTTTAATTGGACTTGTCAGATGGAGCAGCACTTTTCAGACAGTCTATGTACATATTGTATATTAGTCATTTTTATTTACATACATGTGCAGCGTTAATTAATTGATTTTAGCGAAATTTAAATTTCTCGATTGTATGCAAATTAGATATGGCACTGTAGCATGTGTTGTCTACAGTTCTGTACAAACAAAAAACATTTGTGCTTGAGAAAATGTCAGTTACCCACATGAGAAACTCACATTCGCACAAATTAGTGCATTAGATCATTTAATTAAATTTACCTTCAGATGCTGTGTTTACTGACACACACCTGCTAATGCGACTGCAAGGTTTAAGGCTTTCAGCGTGTTTCATAAATAAAATGATGGTCGAGGTTTATTTCTACAGGACTCGATAAGACTCATTTTATTGTTCTGATTGTCCTTCTTTCTTTTCCACATCAGGCTGCAGATATTCAGACTCGTTATATCGAGCTACTGACTCGCTCGACTGACTACTACAAGTTTCTTGGTGAGCTGCAGAGGAGCATGGAGGAGCTAAAGGTGGGTGTTTGAGTCATGGGCTGTGTTCTTATCCAAAAATACCTGCAGGCAATACCTGCATCATCATATCAATAAGTCCTGTGTGTTATGTGGCTAATGAGCGACAAGATATGTTTAGTAAGGAGTAAAGCATTTTATTACAGGGAAATAATCAATGTTGCAGAAAAAAGAGAAATGACATCCTAATACTTGATTTATAGTTATGGTTACATTTACCTAACATCAAACATGTTCACCTGCAATGTGTTCCCTTCTTTTCAGATTCGAAACACTAGAATTGACCTTTTGGAGGAAGAACTAAGGCGTCTGAGGGACGATCTGCAGGATCGCTCGCAAAAGAACAAGTCCCTGGAGGACGTCTTGGCCCGTTACAAACTAGAGCTCTCTCAATCTAAGGAACAGCTAATCTCTATGGAGGAAGTGAAGAGCACTGAGATTATGAAATACCATGCAGCTAGGGACAACCTGGACAGCACCCAAAATCAGCTAAAAGACCTAAATGATCAGGTGGCAAGGCTTACACTGCTTATTGAAGAGGAAAAACGTAGTCGCAGGCTGGCTGAGGAGCGTTACACCAGCCAACAACAGGAGTTCGAGGCTGCCATCCGCAAGAGACAGAAAGAGCTGGATGAACTTAACTGGTCCAAGATAGACTTTGAAAAGGCCATCAAGGACAAGGAGCGGGAGATTGAGCGTATGAAGATGCAGCTGGAGGATGAGACCTCCAGGCGCCGAGCAGCGGAATCTGAAACCTCTAAGGTAAGAAACCAGTTGAACCAGGAGATCAGTACTCTAAAACAAACATATGAGTCCGAGATCCACGTGACAAAAACCAGCATGCTAATGGCAACGCAGCAAAAGGAGGAGGACAGTGCTACCCTGAATCTGCAGCTGGATAGTCTCATGAAAGAGAAACGGAACCTTGAAGAGGAGCTCAGGAGGCTTCAGTTGTCAATGAGCCAAATGGAAGAAGCTAGAAAGAGGGCTGAACAGGAAGCACACCAACAAAGATCCTCAGGAACAGAGGAGAACAGGAAGCGAAAGGAGCTAGAGATACATGTTCAAACCATCACACGAGAGAAAACTGAACTTGAGACCAGATACAAGAATGAACTCACACAGGCCAGCAACAAAACGCAAGAAAATGCCAGACGGATTTCGGCCCTTACTCAGAGCCGGGATGAGGAGACACGGAAGAGAAAAGCTCTGGAACAAGAGAACCAAAGACTTCGACAGTCAGAGGCAGACTTGCTTGCAAAACACACTTCCTCCTTGGAAATCATTAACAAGCTAAAAATCACAGAACAAGAGGCAAACCTTATTCGTGTCGAGCTGGCAAAGCAAGCAAGTGAAAAAGGTAAAGTAGAGCAGAGCGCTACCAGGCTGCAGACTCGCATTAAGGATTTGCAGGTCATGATAGACAATCTCGAGGCTGAGCTGGAGAAAGAGAAAAAAGGCAACCAGGATGAACTTACAAGAAGAAAGAGAATAGAATCCGAGCTGGAAAGGGTGAACCAGTTGTGCAGAGAGTACACATCCACTATTAACACTCTCCGTGTTCATAAAGAGCAAGAGGGTTCCATCAGCCGAAAGCATGAACAGGACTTCCGTCGTGTCCAGGAGGAGCTGGACAGATGTCAGAAGGAACACATGGTAACCTCTGAGCAGCTTACCAGGCTGGGAACAGAACTAAAAGCCTTGCAGCAGCAGCTGATTCAAGAGCAGGCCCGTGTCCGGGAGGTCAACCTGCGCAATGAGACTCTGTCCAAGACCATAGAGGAGAAGAGCCGAGGGCTGAATGAAAGCATGAATGAAATTGAGAAGCTCAAGAGTCTTACTCAAAACCTCACCAAAGAAAGGCTTAAGCTAGATGAGGAGCTGAGAAGTGTACGTCAAGAACGGGATGACTTACGGAGCAACAAAAACAGCAGCGAGAGTGAACATATGGCCCAGCTGTCGGCCATACAGCTCCAGCTTCAGAGCTCAAATAAGAGAGGGCTAGAGCTCCAGGCCCACATTAATGAGCTGTCAAAAGAGAGAGAAAATTTAAAGGCGGAAATAGCCAAAATCCAAAAGCAATATACGGAGGTATTTTTGTGGATAAATTACATTATTAAATCCACTGTAAAATGTACAAATTCCTGTAAATGCTGCTTTTGCTGATTAACGCTGTTGCACTTTGCTTTATCACCCTGCTGTAACCAGATCACCCACATTAACAAGACTCTTAAATTTATTCCATGCCTCATGCTTCTGCTTTCATGTTTTATGCTTAGCAGTGTGTTTGTTTATATCATGGTGTAAGTAGTTAAAAGTATAATAATATCAGGTTCTTGTTTTGTTTTGTTTTTTCTCTAGACATCTCTGACAATCCATGAGTCTCAGACAAAATATACAGCGATCCAACAAGAAAAAGATAGTCTTCTGGCCAAACTTAGGCTCCTTGAAATGGACAAAGGAAAGCAACAGCGCGCTGAAGAAGAGCTGAGTCGCATCAAGATGTCACTAGAAACTGAAACGCGTCTGAAGCAGCGCCTCCAAGAGGAACTCGATAAAATAAGCAAGGATTTTAACTACTGGAAAAGCCAATATGAGTTAAAGGATGGTCAGATTAGACAGTGCCAGGCAGATAAAGATAAGGCAGAGAGGGACAGGTCTTCACTGCACAATGACCTCATAAAACTGACTGCCGAGCTCAGAAGCGTGGAGGAACGATACCGGTCTCGTCTACAGACGTCCGAGTATGAAGTGTCTGAACTCACTCGCAAGCGAGAGGCGCTCGAAAGAGAGCTGAAGAAGCTGCAGCAACGTCCAAGTGCCTTTAGTAGGCAGACTCAGACAGATGAGAAAGCTGTTACAATTGACCCATCAAAGCTTGTTTTTGATGGTATTCGCCGAAAGGTAACGGCTCACCAGCTATGCGACTGTGGCATAATTAATAAATCTACCCTTGAAAAGCTGCTGAAGGGCCAGATCACAGTGTCTGACGTTTCAGTGGAAATCCAACCCAGTCTTAAAGGTACAGGCATTATTGCAGGTGTTCAGCAAGGTTCTCAGAACAAAATGCCAATCACTGAAGCTAAAAGTAGAGAACTCCTAAGTCCAGAGAGTGCCATAATGTTGCTGGAAGCTCAAGCCGCCACTGGCCATATGATTGATCCAAAGTTTAATGAGAAAATGCCAGTTGATACAGCCTGCTCAAGAGGCATTGTTGACACAGAGGACAGGGACGTCCTCATTACAGCTGAGGCAGCTTGTACAGGGTTTAAGGATCCATTCACAGGAAAGCTTTTGTCTGTTGGACAGGCATGCAAGAAAGGACAACTTGACAAAGAGAGGGCAATTCGACTGCTCCAGGCTCAAGAAGCAGTGGGAGGGATAGTTGACCCTGTGCTGAGCGTGTTTCTACCCAAAGATACTGCCTTAGACCGTGGCTTGATTGATGAAGAGCTTTATCGAACACTGAACAAAAAGCCAGCTTGCTATATCAATCCAGCAAGTGCCGAAAAGATCAGCTACAGTGACTTGAGGAGGATGTGTGTTCCAGAACCTGCAACTGGTCTTCTTCTGCTCCCCATAAGTGAGAACTCCTGGTACGTGCAGGGAATACGTGGCCAAGTCTCACTCACAGAGCTTGTAGATTCCAACCTGATTAATAAGGGAGATTTGGACAAAGTGAAACAAGGCATGCTCACACCAAAAGATATTGAAAATAGGCTGAAAAATTACCTATCTGGCTCTGGCTGCATTGCTGGAATTTATGATGAGGCTCAGGATAGGGTCCTGCCCTTCTACCAGGCCATGAAAGAAAATCTTCTCCGTCGAGGAACAACTTTGGAGCTTCTGGAAGCACAAGCTGCTTCAGGGTTCATGATCGATCCAGTCAATAATGCCTACTTGACAGTGGAGGAGTCATGGAAGAGAGGTCTAGTTGGTAAAGAATTTAAAGATAAACTGCTGTCTGCTGAGAAGGCTGTCACTGGATACCGTGATCCTGGTACAGGTCAGCTCATCTCACTCTTTCAAGCTATTGAGAAAGAGCTTATTGAAAAGGGGCATGGAATTAGGCTCCTGGAGGCTCAAATAGCCAGTGGTGGCATTATTGATCCTAAAGAAAGCCATCGCATTGATGTGGAAGTGGCTTACCGTAGAGGTTACTTTGACCGCGAAATGAATGATATTCTGACGTATGAAGGTGATGACACAAAAGGCTTTTTTGACCCAAATACTCATGAAAACCTGACTTATCTGCAGCTGCAGAAGAGATGTATGTCAGATCCCAAGACTGGTCTGCTCCTGCTGCCTCTAAAGGACAAGAACAAGAACAAGCAGCAGTCGAGTCAAAAGAACACTCTTCGCAAGAGGAGAGTGGTGATCG
>JAOVVB010000043.1:112893-122942 GCA_028570985.1 Heterobranchus longifilis
TAGGAATCACTGCTGTCTGGCTCACGGATTACAGAAATGATCTGAATAACGAATTACAGTTTTAAAAAAAATAACTAAGTAAGTACTTAAATGGCGACCTAATGTGTTAGATTATTCGTTACATCAAAAAAGTAATCCAAGTACTCTAATGTGTTACTTTGTAATGCGTTTCACCGAAAAAAAAAAAAACACCTTCCCAAAAGTGATGGTAACTTAGTGAACCACTGTAAAAATCTACTTAGTAAGTATAGTGTGTTAATCTCAGAGGAAATTACAATTACAACAACAAAAGCTATCAAGATTTTCTCCTACAAACAACCCTACAATTATATGCCTAAAATGCTTTTAGATTACCTTGATCCTTTCCCTCAGAACCCTGGTATTTGAAAGAGAAGAGGGGAGAGCAGCTGGCTGCCTAAACCCACATTCAAAACCAGTCACTGTAGCACTTCCAGCAAGAAAAGACATCTGATGTCTGAATGTTATGTCATCTCTTCTTCCCGAGCCAGCACTTACAGGATACAGGTTGGCACGCATTTAGCAAAAATATGATTGATATGGGGTGAAAAGCATCAGATTTGTGTGTTCAGACAGCCTTAAACAAAAATCAGATTTGTGGGAATGGCAATTAGTCTAATCTGCATGTCTCCGGACTGTGGGAAAAAACCCAAGTACCCTGAGGAAACCCACCAAGCATGAAATAACATGCAGACTCCATGCACACAGACCACAAGCCAGGATTCGAACCTGGACCCTGGAGGTGCAAGGCGACAGTGCTAACCACTAAGTCACATGCCGCCGAACATATATTATTATTAGTAGTAGTATCTTATATTCTAAGTTATGTTATAATAATAACAATAATAATAATAATAATAATAATTATTATTGTTATTATTATTATTATTATTATTATTATTATTATTTATACTCATTTTCCCTAATTATCAAGTTATGATAACAGACAAGTGGCCTTATTTTAACTGAGTGTGTACTGTACATGTTGATGAATTCTTTCTAGTGACAGTATCATCACTGTAAATGCTCTGTGATGAGTGTCTCTTAGCGAATACTGTGACGGGATTTGTGTTCACATTAACTCATGTTAATTTCAGTGTGGGACTCATTTTACACCTGAGATATTCTCCACAGAACATTTCTCGTTTGACTGCAAATCTGGCTGCACTGCACACAATTACAGAACACCACACACACACACATACACACACACACACACACACACACACACACACACACTTCTTAATAGTCCTGTCACTTTTTTAAAGCTTTTCACATCTCACAGCAGTTACCGTCACCTCTTGTCATGCACTAAAACTCATTCTACTGAAACAACGAACAAAGGTCCACTCAGCAAGAACACACCTGAGAAACAGTGATCCTGGTTTTGATTTTTCGTGTTGGTGTTATATCTTTCACTTGAATGTTAAAAGTTACACTGAGTAAACATAGCTGGAATACAAATGGGATTATTTTTAAAAGGGTGGATACTCTTCTATACCCACTGTACACACACACACACACACACACATACACACACACCATAGCTAACTTTGCTACAGTAGAACAAAAAGAAGAAATACAGGCTTTATTTGTGTAAAAAAAAGAAAAACATCATTTTATTTTTGGTGTAATGTTACTAATGGAGGCTTTATCTTTCTGTGGGCTTACAGTAGTTGGTACAGAGTGTACCAGATACAATCAAACAGACGTATTAGAAACTCAAAGGCTTGACCTGCTGATGGAGTAGAGCCACCATGCAGGACTAATCCAAATTTTCCATGAAAAGAAAAAAAATAGACTTTATTTGTGTAAAAAAAAAACAAAAAAAAAAACATAATTTTATCTTTGGCGTAATGTTACCAGTGGAGGTCTTATCTTACTGGCTTTACAGTAGTTGGTACAGAGTGTACTAGATACAATCAAACTAAATTATTAGAAACTCAAAGGCTTGACCAGCTGATGGAGTAGAGACATCATTGTAGAAATGCTACTGTGCATTAGACAGTGTGTATAAATGAAACAGTATGAGACCCATAACCAACCCCTGGTCCATCCCTTTAGAACTGGCCTGGACTGAGAAGGTATTCTCAGCTATCTGTTAGCACTGGGTTGCAATGGCTGGATTGGACAATCTAATGCTGAGCAATTTTTTAAAAACTATATAATGAATAAATCAGTGGTGACTTTGAAAAATCAAGAAATATTTCAGCATGGTGTTTGTTACTGACCTCCCAGCACTTGTAGTATTTGTATTTGTTTTTTGTAAAAACAGATTGAAAAACTGATGAAAATATACAGTATATAATTCAAAAAATCAAATTGATAACAAGACTAAAAATGATGAGAAGTGAGCACAGGGAAATATTTCACTGTGTGTGTATTTAATCTAAACATAAAATGTGCTGTTTGTTCAACATTTGACCAGACCGTTTAGGCCTGAAAAAAAAGGATAAAGCCATTAAAACTTATAGCGTGCCGATAGCTTATTATTAGCTCACTGGCTAATCTCTGATAATCAGTGGTTATTGCTATAATGAGTGTAATAGTTAATTACTGTATAATTAATCTCTATTAAATATAATTATATTATATTTTTAACTTTAATTACTATAAAAGTAAATTTTTTTATTTGGATCAGCCATGAGCTTTGAGCATGTGTGCTGTTAAAAGAGATGGCAGGGCTGATTATAGCCAGGTAGCTCTGTGTGTCTATGTGTGTGTGTGGTATTTGAGTGCAGATGCTATACTTAAACACACACACACTCACAGACGCATAAATGTGTTCGAAATTTTGCAACATTTTGCAAAAACTTACAAGATGGCATCAAGCTTAAAGTCTGATGTTTGACGTGGACGTTTCATCTTATGTGTTCCACATTTTAACCTCTTCTGGTACTGACTTGTGAAGCTGTTAATTACAAAAAAAATTACAAATAACAAAAGTACCATAGCATTGATGAAGATGATGATTATTATTATTATTATTATTATTATTATTATTATTATTATTATCACCATTAGTATCAGTTAATTGATTATGTGGTACATGTGTATGAATGGACAGAAACAGCGTGGCTGATTGATGCTGGGGAAGGAAACAGTGCCTCAGCAGGAAGAACAATGGTTTCATTGGACAACGATGTGATGTAACCCACTTGGCCTGTACTTGGTGGTGCAGGGTTTCCTAAGAACCTCCCTTTGTTCTCTTCCATTTTGTGTCCCACACACAGTGATGGTGGTGGTGGTCTGGTTCAGGTCAGCTGGATCCCTGTCTGAACCTCAGGAAGAGCATGGACCAATGGAGCTGATGAAGAGGTAGGTGATGATTGTGCTGCTCAGTCTATCAGGGGTTTGGTTGCTTGAGTGGACTAGGACAGGAGCTCTGGGGAAACTTGTATAACCCTAATGAGTGAGGCTTCCTCAACCTCAGTTACATCACTCCTTTTTGTCAGAATGAACTTCGTATCGCTGCTAGTTAGAATGTTGGCTAAACATAGGATGTAGGATGGGCTCAGAGCGCTGGGTCAGAGCCCCTGAAACAGCAGTGGTTAAGGGTTTGACCTGTTGAACTTTTGATCAGTAATGCAAAGCCTTACTCGATGAGCCCCAACTCAGGTGTTTTATGACCTAAATGCAGTTCTGTCTGAAGTGTGAACACCTAACAACATGGCGTGAGTGCAAATGGAGATAATCTATTTTAGTAACTGAGAATAGATTTTTGTAAAAATATACGTGGGACTATCAATAACATACTATTATTACAATTATGAGGTGTCGTTTACAGCAAGCACTGAACACATGCAGTCTCTCGATGGGACTCAGGCCTAGGTCTCTGAGACAATCTAAAATTCTGAGTAGTCCCTCATGACAAAATGATTTTAATCAACACCCTTTTATTTTGTCATCAGAATTCTGTTAATTTGAAATAACTCATTAACAAGGTTTGTATAGTCAGACAAAAAATGTTCAGGAAAATACACTTCAGGAAAAGAAAAACCTATATGTAATATTTATATAGTATAAATATTTTAATACTAAATTTATTGTCATGTCATACATCACTACACTGTGGGCATGTCCCAAACCAGAGACCTGTATTTACTTCACAGGCCACATAAATGCCAACATCATTCCACTGTCGGCATTTTCCAATGATCACTAAAATAGCTTGAAACAAAAAGTAATAATACATTTTTAAATATGCTTAAAATTAACTTAATCAGATCTTGCTTTTGAATTGTGGTTTAACAGAAGTATTTTTAAAAAAAAACAACTAAAGAAATTGGCCTGGACAAAAAGTACGATACCCCTAAAAATGATTGAAAATAATTTGACCATAGGGACATGTTAAACTAAAGTGTGTCCTGTAATTATCATCACAGGTGTCTGTATTTAAAGGGTGAAAAGTAAAAACTCTGCGGTTTGGTACAGTATCATGGTGTGTGTACTGTACCACACTGAACATGGACCAGTTGTCTCAGGAGATTAGAAAGAAAATTTTAGACAAACATGTTAAAGGTAAAGTCTACAAGACCATCTCCAAGCAGCATGATGCTCCTGTGACAACAGTTCCACATATTATTCAGAAGTTTAAGATCCATAGCACTGTAGCCACCTGCCTTGGACATGGTGACAAGAGGAGAATTAATGACAAATTGACCAGCATCACATGCCAACACCTGCCTGGGCAACTGTCTCACTTAACTGTTGTTCACTAGCAAGGGCCAATCACCCCTACACACTCCATTTTAATTTTGAGGAATAATAATAATAATAAGATGCTAAAGGAAGCTGTGATTGGTCAGCTGTTTAAAAGTATAATGACTTGTGTTGGTTTATTTGCCCTATGGTTCACTGTGATAGTTTACCCCTTTTAAAATACTTTACTGTATTTCACCACAGCACTTTCTGAACAGGGAAGAAAACCCCATAATCGTCCTGTTAGTAAAAGTGTAAAGATGTGAGTAACCTGCTAATGGAGATATTAATAATATCTTAATTTTAAATGTCATGCAAATGAGTTAATTTCCAGTTCAGACACTAAAAAGCCAAGCCAGCATACAGTTATATAAAACGCTGACAGCACACTGTTGCTAGACACCTGAGTTTTCAAATGTTAAGAAAAACCTAGCTCCAGACTAAACATCATCCTTTTCATTTACCTGTGCTGTCGAACATCTTACTAATGATAAATCCAGTGCAGAAGAAGTGGAGACAGTGGAGCACACTAGACTCAGAGGCCCAGAATGCAAAGTGCACGGCACTGAGTTATTATAGTAAGTCTACTCACAAGTCCACTGAGTGGTGGTGGCTCAGTGTTTGAGCTCAGTGTGTTAAGGCTCTGATCGGATAGTTGGCAGTTCAAGCCCCAGATCCAGTAGGTTGCCAATGTTGGGTCTTTTAGCAAGAGACAGAAATAGACAGAGACACAGATACAGAGAGAGAGAGCGAGAGAGAGAGTGCGACAGATTAAATACAGACAGATAAAAAAAAGACAGATAGAGAGAGAATTAATGAATAAATTAAATAAATAAAGAGTAAAGTTCCAAACAATCTCAGTGTACCTCAGAGACAACATGCTCACAAACATACACACACTCACACACACACACAGTACACACACACACACACACACAGAAGGCCCAAAGTGGTTAGATATGGATAAACTTTATGCAGATCTCTCTCTCACATACACACACACACACACACACACACAAGCCAATGTCCCATGATTTCACATGGGGTTTCCTGAGGCACCGCTCCAGCCCAGTCTATCTCCTCTTGTTTATTCATCCTTCTCTCTGATCTCCCTCGCTCCAGTCCCCCCATGTCCTCCATGTCTGCTCTGATGATCACATTGCTCCACTGAAGTGGTTAGGAACCAGCCCAGAGCCATTACACAACAGCACAACACACAACCCCTCACTCAGCCTGTGCTCGCTCTGCTCATCTACTGACATACAGAGCGAGAAAGCTCTCAGATGATAAGAAAAAAATCCTCTGTTTATTCACCTGATTGTATTTATCACTACAGTCACAGTAGTTACACTGATAACCAAATGTGTCTGCATCCAACCTCAGTCATGGATGAAAGAGCGCAGGGAGAAAACATAAGCCTGGTGAACCCCCAACTACAAACATGGTTTACACTGATGTATAAGGGCAGAGGTACAGGTGGAACACACCTGAGCACAGTCTCCAGTGGAGGCTGTTTGATCAGGTGCTGATGTCACAGGCAGTCGATCTCATATTCGAAGAGACTAAAGTATAATTTTAGTATCAAACATTCTGCACAAACAAGGATGACATATTCAATATTCAAATACATGCACATTTGTAAATCAATTTGAGAACACACTTAGGGACAACACATTTTGACAAAAAAAAAAAACTGAAGCTTTACAGAATCAAAAGAAAATTAGGGAAATAAGTCTGAAATGTGTGACAAAATGTGTATGAATCTGACGAACAAGCCGAGGGCAATGGTGCTGAGGGAAAAACTCCCTGAGATGGCAACAAGTAGAAACCATAAGAGGAACCAGACTCAACAGGGAACCCATCCACAAATTTGGGTAAACCAAACAAACAAACAAATTTACCTTCTATTAAGATCAGGGGGAAGGTCAGAGGACATCAGGGGAGATGTTGTGGGATGGTCAGCTGAACTACAGGAGGAAGGTCAGGAGGATTAGGGGAAAGTCAAGGGGAATGATGGGGGAAGGTCAGGTAGGGAATGCATGGTCAGGGTTAGGTCAGGGCTCTAAGATGACGCTCATCATCATGGACACAGTCAGAGACAGACGCAGATTTTCTGATGATGGCACTATTAGCATTTTAATGGATCTCAGGAATATGTTCTCCTGACACAGAGCAGAGACACATACCTAGGAACACAGATGGACTGAGTTAGAAAAGTCACTCAGGGTTTCATATCTAACACTCTGGACCTCTCCGCTTCTTCAACACACACTTTTTTTCTTTTCCATCTCTATATTCGTATAATGTTAAATAGTTAGTACTTAAGATTAAGAGCACAAGTGATATACATTTTATCCAAGTTTCCATGTCTGTGAGTCAAGAATCAAATATAAAGGTGTTTTGGTTTAGGATTTAATATTAGTTTAATATGAGTTTAATTTAATTTTTTTCTGGAAAAATAAATGTATAATCCAGATAGTATTTAATTATAATGCAAAATATTTCACCTAATGTTTGAGAAGCTGGTTCTTTATCACAGAACTAAAATGGCAATATTAAACATTGCTTGTGTGTGTGTGTGTGTGTGTGTGTGTGTGTGTGTGTGTGTGTGTGCACAAATCAATTGACAGATTCTCAGCAAGGAGAATAATAACCCAAGCTGAGAGAATGCAGAACTGGATTAACGCTCTACAGACTCTCTCAATGCTAATACAGGAGGCCATAAAACACCATTTCCATAATCCATAGCGCTGAGACAAGCCAGGACATAAACCACAACTGTATTGGAGAATTAAATCAAGCCCAGGGAGCGCTCTGTCCCGACCTGTTCCTGGGAGACAGAGGGACGAGTGCAAAAAAGAGAACAGCCAGTTTTTTTGAGTGCCCTGTGAGGATCTCACAGTGTAAACACACTCCCCTGCCTCATGTCTAAATATTATGACACAGCATGTGACGGAACGTGCACACACACTGGAGGATCTGCAGCCAGTGCTCTCTCATCGTGCCGTTACCAAGAGAACCAAATTCCTGAGAAGGTTTCTTCTTATTCGGGAAAGTCAGAAATGTACAAAATGATGCTGCAGTCAAATACGGTACATGGTATATATTAATGGCTTAGTTCTATGTCTGAGAGAACTATTAAGGCTCTGATTACATCTTCCTACTAAAATTAATCATTTCCACGGTACCAAACATCAAAGTCTTCAATGTTTATTCAAAATAAAAGCTCAAAGATGGAAAATTTAAAGTTCTACGTATGTGATACACTGTGTGAAAATGATGGAATGAGATTATATGCTCTACTGGGTTGTCCTGAAATGTCCTGCTTGTCTACATTCCAGCCCTATGGTTTTATCTGCTGAAGATCCAAAAGCTAGTGTACTTCAGTTGTTCTCTAGGTCCAGACTCCTGAGAACACATACCCACTCCCAGTGTGCACTCTGAACATGTAGACATTCCCCCCTTGCTGTCAGGGCTACATTGCTGGAGGAACGTTCCCTTCCCCTTCTTCTGTCGCTTTTGCTCTTACGCTCTTACTGAAAGCTGATGTGACACACACACACACACACTCACACACACACACACACACACACACTTTCCAGCACCATGCTCTGCTCTGAAGACTTCAGGGATGTACAAACGATATGAATCCCCACTGAAGTCCTCAACAGCCAGACGCTTATCATTTATCACCCTGAAATGCAGAGGAGTTCCAGCTGAATGGAGAGCGTTCCTCTGTGGGTTCTCCAGGTTCGTAAGCGCAATAATGCTGTGATGAAGAGCTGCTGTCTCGCTCGGGGACATGCTCATGATTCTGTTTGTTCCTCTTCTTCCGTGGTGGTCTGGATATGGCGACTTGCTCTCAGGGCCATGCTTTAAAAGTTCCAGCAGCTTCTCATTTTCAAGAGTTTGGGTTCCACGATTAAGTGATAAAATTACAGAGTGAGTAATTTTAATACCATAAATCAGGATAAGGTTTTAGCTTAAAAGTTCTAAGTGCTAAAGCTCTTTTATGTTAATGTTATCATTTTAGGGTTTCTTTTCTGCAATAATTCCAAAGAGATCAGTGCTAATGTTTTACAGGTTATTAGTTTCTTTGGTTTCTGAATGGAAGAGTTCTACAGTTCGACACCTCACCTTACAAGGTTTTTTTTTTTTTTTTTTTTAATGCCTGGAGTTCTTGGTGTTATAGTTCTAAACCTTATATTAGAACCATTCCAGAGGTTTTCAACGCATTTATCAAACTTGCCAAATACGCAGACAGCCAAAGGCTCAGATATATAGCGCAGAACCTCTTAGAACTGAATCTGTAATGTTCAGATTAGTTTAGCCTCTTTTGAGTTTAGATTTTGTAAATGCTAATGTTCTGAGTGTGGATATTATACTAGCTCTGAATACTCATTATTGATCTTTACATCGTTTTAAAGGTACTTACGTTTAAAACAATTTTCAAAGTGCTCTAAATTTTTTTTATATCGTAGTTTTACATCCTTAAGGTTTTCATGCACCATTTTTTGTGCAAGTATTTTAAGTGCTAATGTTCTAAACCTTCAAATGCGGAACATTTCAATTAAGCTGTTTAGTTTTCTCCTGTAAAGTGTAAAGATCAAGGTTCTAGGTTACTACATGTATTTTGACAGTAGTGCTAGTTCTATATTTGAAACCAAATATTTTTTATATTAATAACATAACAATATTTGAATAGCTAAAGAAAGCTAGTTTTAACCAGTTTAAAATCACTAATGTTCTTAGTTCTGTGCATCTATGTGTTAAGGTTCTAAACACTACAGTTGTCTAATTTTTACACCGTTACAGTTCTAACATTTTAAACCTAAAGAACTTCTAAAGAAAAAAAAGGAATTTAAAATAAGTAAATTTGTTTACAATTTGTCGTCTGGGATTTCTCAGAGTTAGAGATCTAGATCTGTCTACGTCTAGTAACAATGTCTCTAAATAGTTCAGAATGTAGTTGTACATTTTTATTTTCATATTTGTACATTTTAGTACATTAAAAGTCAATATATATATAATAATATTAGAATAAATATAGTATGTAAATGTTAATAAGGCCATAGAATATTTCAGAATAATATAATATGCAAAAAATCACAAAAAAAAACCAGATTGAAATTATAATATGTTTATAACTTTACATGCAAAACCTTTATTTTTTACTTTTTTTTACATTTCAGTCTGATGTACAAATGTAGCTCTCTTTCAGTGTGTGTGTGTGTGTGTGTGTGTGTGTGTGTGTGTGTGTGCGTGCCAATGCTTAAACAGTGCACGTAGCAGGCTGTATCTCATCAGCAGTGTGAAGTGTTTATAACGCT
>JAOVVB010000043.1:137049-151504 GCA_028570985.1 Heterobranchus longifilis
AATATTCCAGCTTCACCTCCAGGATACAACTTTGTGGTAAAATCTGACAAAACGGGCCACCAGAACCAAAACGGTATCCTCTCACATCAACAGAACCAGAGCAGAGTACTGTCTAATCAACAAAACAACAACAGTGTCATCTTACACAACCAGAACCAGGACCGGGATCAGAACTGTGCCAGTCCGGATGAAAATGTCCCGCCGGACCTGGCAAGTTTGCATCATCACCTGCGGGTGGCACAGGAGCAGCTGGACATGGCTTTCAGGACGTACAGCGCTAAAAGCACTCCCATTTCCAGAAGCAGTAGCCCAGCGTCAGAACAGAACCGGGTCAACTCTGAACAGGAGAGACAGGGTGCAAGGCCCAAAGCTGATCCAGGGAGGACTGGGAGTGTACTGAAAAACGGAAAAACTTCTGTGTGGATTTAGATCCCAGCCCTGACCATAACCTTAAATAGGGCTAGTGAAAGAACCAGTCCAGTCAATGGATTTAGAAAACGTTGAACTTTGTGAAACACTAACATCTTAATGTAATGTTGCACTGGCATAACAGTGCCACCTTGTGGTGTGAGAGCAATATAACTGCTAACTCATCACAGGAATAATGACTTCAACGCCCAACAAATGAGTACAGAGATGTCTCTGAAGACATCTCAGATATTTCAGCATGTACATCTTTAATGTTTAAGACTCTTAAAGCTTAAAAGGTGATCAGATTTGGTGGTGCTGTGGACATAAACCCTGCCCATTCATTCATTATCATATCGCTGTATGTTATGTTATTGCTGTAACTGATAATCGTATTTTCGAATATTAGAAAAAAAATATGTTCCTAATATTATAGATTAGATGTTACAGTAGTAGAGTTTGTTGATATATCTGAATATCTAGTGCAGATAAAATGTAAGATCTACTGAAGTTTCAATGTTTGTGAATAATAGGTACCAATAATATCATTGCATTTTTATAACATTACTGTTTTCTCACATGTTAAACTGTGATTGTTTAACACTCATCGCGTATTAACACCCTTTCAGATCCACCTAGTTCCTCTATACACAACAGAGCGAGTGAAATGAATTAACTGCTAAGCTGAAATCAACCAGTGTACTGTGATGTACCAATAAACCATGATCAGCACATGACTTTTGCGTAGATTAGTTCTCGTCACTGTCTGTTCAGCTCTCTGGAAGAGATTATGGTTGGTTCACCAGACATGTCGGATATGTAAATATCTTATGTTCGTTTTTTTTTTTTTTTGTCCTTTTTGTTGTTGTTGAAACTTGCACTATGTTACTGAAAATAATAATAACAGTGTAAATAAACTCCTAGTGACTTATGATAATTAAATGAACTTAATGAAAGCTCATAGTTTACTCATTATTTTACAAGTTTGTTCTTGCAAATAAGAACTGACTTGTAACATGGATGGATGCATCACTAGTTAGGTCTGTCTGCTAATAGTAATAGCTAGCAATGTTAGCACACTGACTATGCTAATCTATATAATTTAGCATCTGCAGTTATAACTTGTACCTTATTTGAATATCTGTAGCTAAAAAGCAACATAATGCACAGAATTTTGTATTTTGTGGCTAGCTCATGTTACCAAGCCAGCTTCGTTTTTTTTTTTTTTTATGAGTGACTGATATGAGTGACTGATATGAGTGAATACAAAAGAATGTAAGGCTGCAATCTTTTATTGCAAAATTACAAAATGCACACTGTTGTAATTAGAATTGAATATGCTCTATGACTATTAAGACGATTGCTGAGATGCGCCTTATGACTGTAACTGTGGTGTATCATTTAAAAATGAATGATTAATGGATGATTATTGTAGCAGCAGGCTTTAGGAGGGTTTAGCAATGGGGACCAAAATGTTTATTTATTTATTTTTTTGTACCTTGATGTAAACATTTAATTTCTTTCGGAAAGCTAGGCATTTTAAGATACTGTAGAGCTCTGTGGGGATCAATTTTCAGAACAGTTGCTCCTTGAGGAGGAGCCCTGAAGCACAAACTCATAAAAAGCCTATTAAAGTAATAAACTTATGCCAAGAATATTAATGCACTACACTTTTTTCATTATGTGAGGACACAACCAAGATGGGTGACGAGCCGCAGACTGCGAGGCCTATGAAAGGAGGCGCCTGGACATGAAGGAGATACTGTAGGCGACAAGCGTGGACTGTGAGGTTTCCAAGCAAACGAGAAAAGAGACGGACGACGATCTGTGGACCACAAGCCCTACAAGCGAATGTGCCTACAGTACTGTACAAAAGCCTTAGATATCATTATTATCTTTAGTACATAATTTTTTAGATATATTTTTATCATGTCTGTATTATCATGTACAAAACCATTCAATATTTCCAAACCTACCTTAAAAATTAATAACTGTAAAGAACACAACATATTACATGACAGACCAGTTTTCAAATCGAAACAAAAAAACCTAACGTAGGCTCCTGGGTTTTTGCATAAAAATAGAAAGGATTCAGTGTGACTAAGTTAGTGTAGACATGATAGCCATAAATATTCAAATTTGTACTACAGATGATATGGTGCCAAAGACTTTTGATTAAGTCATTTTGATTCTTTTGATAAATGATTAAGAATTTATTCATAAAAACTAAGTGGAACTAATAAAACATGGGATTTAAACTAAGAACTATCAGAGTTGTGATTAAAGATTTGGGTTTAGGTTGAGTTTGGGAACGGCTGGTTTGCTGTCCTCTAGAGACATCAGGGGTAACACTGGTGTGATAGCAGTTCCAGGTATCTGTTTTAAGTATGGGTAAAGTGCTTGTCTACTCACACAAAGGTGTCCTGTTACAATTAGCTGGTTTACTGTATATAACCCCAGAAAGCTCTGTATGGCTCTCAGACACAGCAGGTATAATTTGGGTATGATTTGGGTCTGCTCAGTGTCCAATGCTCAATGTATTTCCATTATATCCGTCGGTAATAAGTGTATTTATTCTAAATATTTTTCCTTATTAAGAGGAAGCGTGTTTTAATATCACACAAACATTATGTGTATCCTGTGCTTAAATATATGAATTGATTAATTAATAAAAACCATAGTCCATGAGTTAACAACGTTACATTTTATATCAAAAGGATACATTTTAAAATTTTATTTTAATAAACAAATGGATTTCTCATTTAAACCATTTATATAACAATTATAAATAACAATTATAATGTTCATGAAAATGAGAAGTCAGTCAGGCAAGTCCTAGCACTGAGTCGCAATAAGGAAACGGTCAACTGTTGTTGTTTCGGCTGCTCCCGGCAAGGGGTCGCCACAGCGGAATTTCCAGTCAGATATTTTACACATCTCACAATCAGTGAACAGTGTGTAACCTCTCAACAATGTGAACTAAAATACATTTGCTGTCATCCAATAGCTTAGAGCACACAGTTACAGATAGCACTGATATCGATCACCCAGATGAGGACAGGTTCTCCTTTGTCTGGTCTGATTGTCTCAAGGTTTCTTCCTCGTGTTTGACTTTTTTTCCCCTCAGCACTGCTGGCATCTTGTTTGATGATAAAGTCACCTCAACGTTTATCCAATTCACGTCTCTGCAGCATGGATGACTGTGAGGCGCAGATACTGATCTGATCAGATTGTTCTGACAAGAACTTTGAGATTTTACAGAAATAAATTAATGACCATTTTACATTATTTTGGGGGGATTTATGTTTTATTAAACGAGGTAAAGAAGACATTTTTATGTTAAGTATATTAAACTGAAAAAAGAAAGACAACAAATAAGCCTTTACTTTTCATTGTTCAGTTTAAGATTAAAAAGGTACACGGACCATTTTTAACACTGATTCTGTGTAAGAACGTGGAAAATGGATAAGTTACAGATCTCATTTTATTTATTTATTTTTAGCACCAACTTTGCACACACACACACAAACAAACTGGGGACAATTCTAATTAAATTTTATGAGTGAATGTTATTATTTGGCACAACATAAGTGGCATAAAAATACATATAAATCTATAAATATTCATATTTTTTAAAAACCAAATCCACCTTCGAGCGGTCAAAGCGTTGTGCGCATGCGCACCGCTTATCGCGTAGAGCCACGCCAACTGCGCGGTAGGTGTCGCTTTAAAGGTGTTGCGCATGCGCAGTGAAAGCCTCGCGGCACCCGGACGGTTTTTGCGTGTGTCTGCGTGAGATTCGCACAGCACTATGGGAGATAAACATAGCGCTGCCGGACGGTGTTAGTCCGTCGGGGATGTGTTTATGATAAAGATGGCGGCGGCGGCGGCGGCGTTACTGTGCGGCGTGCTCAGGGCGTCGCACCGCGCGCGCGCATCCGGCGGTGCTCTCCGGCGTTACAGCACGCGGGACACGGCGTGGACGTGTCACGCGCTCCCACACAGAGCTCTGATCGCCATCCGGGGACCGGACACGCACTCCTACCTGCAGGGGCTCATCACCAATGACGTCAGAGCGCTGGAGGAGGAGGAGGAGGAGGAGGAGGGGGGGAGCCCACGCGCTGCCCTGTACACACACCTGCTCAACGTGCAGGGGAGAACCCTCTATGACGTCATCGTCTACAGGTAACCGAGTCACGTGACTAGGGCTCGTTATAATAATTCAGCACCAAGCCGTGTGACTGGAGCTCTTATAACGTTTAGGCATAGTCACGTGACTCTTGCTTATTATAACGCTTAAGCAGGGAGTCACGTGACTAGGGCTCGTTATACTATTAAAGCACAGAATCACTTGAGGGGGCCCGTTGTAATATATAAGTGGAGAATCACGTGACTAGGGCCTGTCATAATACTTACGTACCGATTCAGAGTCACATGACTAGAGCTTGTTACAGTATTTAAGTACCGAGTTGTAATATGTACTAGACATCTATATTAAAACTCTGATATTGATGTGTAAAAAGGGTGAAACACTTGAGTTGTATCAACTACAGGATGGTAATAACACGGCTGCATCAGTCAGTATTTACTGTAAAACCCACACACACACACACACGCAACACACACAGTGTGTCTGTTTTATTTTTATCTCCCTCCACCCTTGGGGCATTTCCTTAACTGTATAAACCAGTGAAGCAAACAAGGCTGTGGAGGCGAGATAACGAGGATAACGAGGTCACCTTGGCTCTGTTCTAAACCTCCAGCAAAAACACCCCAGTGCTCATCATACTTTTTAGTCATATTTAATTACATTTAAGTTCCTGTTGTTTCCTGCATTATAGCAGCTGTAAACACTTACTCCCTCACCTGCCTCTGTTTATTCTCTTTCTTTGAAATTAATAAGACAAAAATCACACTAATTGTGTGAATTGTGTTTGATCGTTAGTCTTAAGGAAAGTGGCGACGACATGAAGAGCGCCCTCCTCGAGTGTGACAGCTCAGTTCTGAACTCCATCACACATCACCTGAAGGTGTACAAGATCCGACGCAAGGTGTTGGTGGAGGCGTGTCCGGATCTCTCACTGTGGTCTTTACTGGGACTAAACACACACTGCACACAACCCGCAGAAGGGCTGGAGACAGAACCCGAACCTGAAATGAGGAATGGAGCTGGAGGGGTGGCGATGGTCCGGGATCCCAGAACCCCTCTGATGGGCTGGAGACTGATCACCAAGAACCAGGAGAATCCTCAAGAAATCATCAAAGCCTGCAGCCATGGTGACGTTGACGAGTATCATCGTCATCGCTACAGAATCGGTACTCTTGCACATAATATTAATAATTATGTAAGAAAATGTGATCAGTGTAGCGAGTGTGATATCTATGTTGGCATTTAACTTGTGTGTGTGTTTGTGGTGTTGTATTCAGGTGTTCCAGAGGGGGTACGAGATCTCCCCCCGGGTGAAGCTCTGCCTCTGGAGTCCAACCTCTTCTTCCTGAACGGGATCAGCTTTTCGAAAGGCTGCTACCTCGGACAGGAACTCACGGCTCGCACCCATCACACAGGCGTGATCCGAAAGCGCCTCATGCCCCTCACACTGTCCGTACCTGTGGACAATCTGCCACTGGGGGGTGCCATTGAGTCAGAACACGGGAAAACAGCTGGAAAACTGAGGTCAGGGCTCGGGGAGCTCGGGCTGGGCCTAGTACGCCTGAGTCACGCCAAAGAGACGCTCACAGTTTCGTCCAGTCAGGGTGACAAAGTGATGCTCACAGCGTCTGTGCCAGATTGGTGGCCAAAGGACATGAAGGACAACTTGTAGACATTTATACAGTCTACCTTAATAATAATAATAATAATAATAATAATTAGACAGGATCAGATTCTACTGTTGTGCCAAAATGAATATCTTATATTTTTCACATATAAATTTAAACTGCTGGACTTCAAACAGAGATCAAACTCGGACTTATGATATGACTTGAGTTTAATTTCAGACTCGGGTTCAGGTTCAGATTTGGGGTTTAGGATCAAGCAATGGTATTAGGACCAAACGCTGAGTTAAAGATCAGACTTAAGGTTTAGGATCAGACTTGGGTTCAGGGTCAGGCAAGGGGGTATATAAACAAGCTCCGGTTTAGGATCAGATTCGGTCCAGGATCAGACTTGGATTCCAGATCAGGCTCTGGGTTTATGATCAGGCTCGAGTTAAAGATCAAGCTTTCAATTCACATATTTGAAGACTGGATATGGGTTTAGGAGTGGACACTGATTTAGAACGAGACTCGGGCTTGGGACTAGACCTTGGTTTAGTATCTGGGGTTAAAAGCATCACATAAATAAAAAAAATAATAATTAGATTAGAACCAGACTTGGGTTTGGTACTGGACTTGAGCTTTAAAGAGAAAGTGTTTCTTTGGGCCGAGCTCAGTTTTAGGAGATAACACTTCACGAACACTCTCAATGTCACACTACCGATAAAGTAACAATCATATAAATCTGTTGAATTCAATCATTTGAATATCGAGTCAGATTTAATGAAAGAGCTTGTATTTATTCTGTTTATGGAAATAAAATGAACTTTTCAAACTTCATTAAAAAAAATAGCTTTTTCTTATTTATATAAGTACTTGGGGTACTCGGTGGTGTTAGTTTCCATGGTTAGTTCAGACTGAGCTCAGGTCGCTGCTGTTTGTTTAGCTCAGGATTTAAACAGAGTAAACGAGACTCGTCTGTAATTACACTTTATTAGTATGTGACATCATCAGGATCTCAGTGCACACTTATGACATCACTCACGACATTTGTTTACAGAATAAACACTGAAGCGTTGGTGTCACTGTGCACCTCACGCAATGTTCAGTACACGGCATTGTATTTGCTGATGGTGTCTCTGATCTCCTGCAGCAGTTCCACCACGTTAAAGCCCAGTGCAGAGGCCTCCACTCTCTTAAAGTCCTCGTTAACGAGCATGCTCTCTAAGGTATGAGCCACCCTCTGAAGGTCAAAGGTCGCATGGTGAGGCCCAAGAGCGCCCAGTGTCTCAGAGACGGCGTTACCATGGCCAGAGGAGAGGAAGGAGATCCGGTGATTAGCAATGGTTCTGAGGAAGGAGGCGAATTCACCATAGTCGATCCCCGTACATGACTTCATCATCACCTGGGGCGAGAAGAAAGTGCATCAGTGTATCATATCGTACCTGTCCTCACTGTTACCTGTGTAGTGTGTATCGTATCGTACCTGTCCTCACTGTTACCTGTGTAGTGTGTATCGTATCGTACCTGTCCTCACTGTTACCTGATGATGATAAGTATGTATTGTATCGTATTGTACCTGTCCTCACCGATACCTGACGATGATGAGTACCTGACAGTGATTGTCCCAGGAGTCCATGGTGTCCCTCCACTCATCTATCTCCTTCTGAACAGAGGACAGCTCCCCCTGAAGGAACTCCCACATTATGTCTATATTACAGCCGTTCAGCCAGTTATGGTTAATGGAGATTGTGTCCTCCTGAAAACACAAAAACTCAATATAAATATATAAAGTATTAAAATACGTGTTACATAAATAGATGTGGTGAGGAACCCCTGGCGTGACCCTGACCAGGTTGTAGACTTGGTGATGCCAGCCACTGGGGACGAACAGGATCTCTCCAGCCTCCTGAATGACCTCCAGGGGGCGACACGCCTGACTGAACCGTGGGAAATGACGCTGATCCTGCAGGGCGGGGGAAGTAACATCATAGGCCAGGTTTCCACAGCAGTCCCGAAGGAATTCTTCCTGCCCTGGTGGGTAGAGCAGCCATTTCTTACGGCCGCAGATGTTCGCTGACCAGCTGTAGGAGCGGAACACATCAGCGTGGAATGGCGTCCTGAGGAAAAGACTGCGCTTATTATTATTATTCATGATTTTGTTATGAACCGCGGCAGTGTAGTCATGTTGACTTTCATCCCCTACCAGGATCCTTTAGGTCCCATGTAGACAAAGCGATAGTCGTCGAAGTCTAGCGTGTCCCAGTACTCGTTCAGCCAATCAGAAGAGAAGTAGATGGGCGTGGTGTAGGCATGGTGATCTGGAAACATCCTGCAACCAAACACAACTGCTTTAGACACGCCCACTTCATTTGCATAAAGCCCACATCCCCTACATTTGCCATTTAACACACACTCACTCGTTTCCTCATTTCCATGCATGAACTTCACCTCATGCCACGCCCACATTTCCATATATGGGATCAAAGGCACAGCACAGCCACATTTCTGTATGACCATGCACATTTCCATATGTGGATACAAAACCTAGCCCGCAATTTCTGTAAACTGCCATAAAAACATGTCCGAAATTTCCATATATAGAGTAAAGGGCACAGCATGCCCATTTTTCTGTATTTGTCCACAATGCCATGCCAACATGCTCATATATGGCCACAAATCCCCACTCACAATTTCTGTATCTGGCCATAAAACATGCCAACATTTCCACATATGGACACAAATTGCAACCCGCCACTTTTGTAAATGGCTATAAACACATGCCCACATTTCCATATATGGACTCAAAGGCACAAAGACGCAAACATTTCTCTATTTGTCCGCAATGCCATGCCCACATGTCCATATATGGACACAAATCCCCGCCCACAGTTTTCATGTAAACGGCCATGAAAACACCCACATTTCCAAATATGGTGCCAAAGGCACAAGCATGCCCACGTTTCTCTGTCCACATGTTCATATATGGAGACAAATCCCTACCCACAATTTTTGTAAATGGCCATACGTAGAGACACACCTACATTTCCATATAAAGGCAGACACATGCCCACATTTCTCTATTTGTCCACATGTTCATATATGCAAACAAATCCCAGCACACAAATTTCTGTAAAGGGCCCTACAGACACGCCCACATTTCCAAATAAGGTTTCTAAGCCTCAACGGCATCATAACCACATCCACTCAAATCCGTACGTATTGTATGTGCAGGATGTTATCGTGTGTGTTTGTGTGTGTACCTTTGCATGTGCCAGTCCTTGAGGTAAAGACAGCCTTTAGGTGAAGAGTGTCCGTTCTGGATGTAGTCCCTCCAGTACGAGATGAAATCTCTGAAGCTCATGGTGTGCTTGGGGTTGGAGTTGTACTCTTTGGTGCTGCAGTCTGCCACTGGGACCGGCATCTCGTCTGGTAACACAAAGTCTGATGGGTTTGATTTTCTTCACACAAACACACATACACACACACACACGGACACCTGTAGTGTTAACCCTGAGCACTCACCGAACTCCTGCAGGAGGGCGTGGAAGTCGGGTTTGGCATCGGGGCCGACCCAGCGGCTCCTACACCTCCAGTTCTGGGTGAACGCTGAGGAGAACATGCACGGCCGGTTGGGCAGCAGGTGTTTGCTGAAGAACTGGCTGTAGGGGATTTCGGTCTGGATGTAGTGCAGACAGTGAGACGGCTGCGGCTGGGCACATGGCTGGCGCTCCAGCTTCACCAGGCTGCCGCATGCACTGAACGTCTCTCTGTCCATGGCATGGCACTTCGAGCAGTTATAACCTTCTCATAACCTGGTTATAACCTTTATGTCTTTACCTCAAAGCAACTAATCACCAGATTATTACAGCAGTAACTCAGTTCATTTTAAAATATTTTGTTCACAGGTTTATGAGTATAGATTACAGATCCTAACAGAAAGAGTGAACAATCTGGTTTTACGTTTTTTTAAGCGAAAATAATCCGATTTTTTTCCCTCTCTCTCTTCTTTTTTTTTTATCTTAGCATGGACTGTGCGGTTTCCAGGGGAAGAATATAAAAGACGCACAAGCCCTTACACTAAAGTTTACACAGAAATATCAGGTAAAGTGTGTTATTTTTATTACAATTTTATTTAAATAATACAAATTTAAAAGTTTTATAATTAATATAGATGGGTATGTGTAAAAACGGATATTTTAACATAATATATCGGAACGCTTTAACTGGCTCGTAGTTTCCATATCGGAAACAACCGCGACAACCACTTCCGGTATGTTTCGTTACGTGGTGTATTCTGCACCCAGTTGACTTCCTGGTGCAATATTTACCGGCGCTGTCAAATAACTAAAATATTTTATTTAAAATACATAATCGAATAAAGAGATGTTTTGTATGTCATATCTTGCTAACACGTGCTTAAATTGAAAGATAGAACGTTTGTTCGACTAGTTAATTTGAGAATTTGAATCAGGCGGAAACCGGGCTACTAAAACAGCGGGGTCCTGACAGAGGGTGCAGGCTAAATCCCTGACCCGGATTTTCTAGTGCTTTATTTACAGCGCGCACGAGCGTCGCGGTGACATCAGTCATTTCCGTGTTTGTGTTTATGAGGACTGTAAAGATGTAAACAACTCTTACACGAATAAACAACACGCGTAACTGAAGCTGCCTCGCTTCATCCGCCGTCAGTGTAAGTATTTAAACAACAACGAAACAACAGGGATTAAACCATGACGTCATGGTCACGTGCTCTAAAAAGGCATGGTTTTCATTATCTTCATTGTCAGCGACTTAGTATGTCGCAGTGTCTCTGTGTCTGATTTCATCCTGTCTTCGGGTCGGTATGTGTGACACCCTGGTTTTCGTGACGTCCCTTAAATTAAAGGCGCGATAAGCGATTCTTATGATTCTCTTGTGAGGGGGCGGAGCTTTGTCAAACATGAGTGGCTCTGATCTTACGTACTGCACGTTTAATGTCTAATAACGATTACGCAAAATCACTCGGTTGTTGTTGTCGTAGTATCCGCGTCCGTTCGTATCTAAAGCTATAAGCTCCACCCACTGACGTCTTTACAAACTCGGTTCTTGAGTTACGCCACATGATGTAAAGTTGTTCTGATCTTACGTACTGCACCTTTAATGCCTACTAATGTTTACGCAAAGAATCACTCAGTTGTTGTCATCCAGATCTGATCATATCTACAACTATAAGCTCCTCCTACAGCGGACGGTCTGGATACAAAATGGTGCAGTTTTCTTAGTTAGCTAGTTAGTTTTTTTGTTAAGTTACGTTGTTGATTTATGTTGTATGTAGCACCTTGGTCCTGAAGGAACGTTGTTTCATTTCACTGTGTACTGGACTATATATGGTTGAAATGACAGTAAAAGCCTACTTGAACTTGTTGTGACAAAGCAATAAAAAAAAAAAAGAAGCTTTTGCACCAAAGTGAACCAGGTGCTAGTTCATGTTTGGTGCTAGTGCTCGTTCAGAGCCAATTCAGTATCGAACCTTCTAAGAACTGGCTTTGGTTTCTATGGGCTAGAAAGTTATGTCATTGCAATGGTGGCAATGCTAGCGGGAATGGTGGTGGGAATGTTAGTAGGAATGATAGTGGGAATGCTAGTGCTAGCGGGAACGCAGAATTTTTTGCAGTAATGCTAGCGGCAAAAAATGCCAGTGGCAAGCACAGCAACAACAATTTTGAACTTCACCATAGCTTTGCGAGCACTTCTCCTGGCTTTATCCTTACTAGAAAGCGTTTGAGTTGTCTGTTTCATATTGAGTCCATTTTTTTTCAAAGATTTAGGTCACAAACTTATGGTTGGTGGTGATAATCCCGCCCCCAGTCACTGACATAAGCTGCACTTTGTAAAGTAAAGCAAAGTGTTGGTACCACTATGGAACTAAACTGCAGTTTTTCTGTCTGATAACTGGTGCTTTGACTGTCTTACAAATCAAAAAACGTTCGAGATTTGCCACTGGCTCCGAACTAGTTCCGGGACCGCCTTGGTGGAAAAGGGGCTATAGAGTTCACACCAAGGATTAAGAGGGAAATTTTTCCATTTATATACTACATTCCAAAAACAAATGGTCCCTCCTGGGTTCTTTGGATGTTTATCTAACAGGCAACACTTTTTTTTTAACTCTTTCTGTTTCTGTTGCTCCCCTGAGGAACACACTGAGGAACCCCTTGAGGAAAATTTCCCAATAATTCTACTTAGAAGCCTTTCTAAACAAGGCTACAAGGTTTAACAAACTATGCTTCAAACTGCAACCATCGCCATTTATACTCACATAAAAATGGGTTCTTTTCTTCATGGATTCTTTAGATAGTTCTAGGTCTTTTTACAGCTTCTGTTCAGAACCCTTGCTACAAATGTTCCAGAATTACTCCTGATCTTGTAGAAGGCTCTATTTGGAACATTTTATGAAAGGTTTAAAACAGAAGTATTACATGTCCCCTCCTTTCCGAACATCAGCAACCATATTAACAGGTTATGCTTGGTACTTGGTTCTATTTCTCTGGTAAAGAAACCGGTTTGTCTGGTTTCCTCAAGAGACTTCTGTATGATAGTTCTGTCTTTCTATAAGGGTTGTTTTTGTTTTAGGGTTCTTCTTAAGATCTTTACCTTCTATCTTTAGGGAACTATATGGAATCTTTTGAGTTTTTGAAGGTTTATAATATTAAGGTTAAGACAGTCATTTGTGTGTGGTTCCCCCAGGAGGTGGAGTTGCATATTCTGGTTTCTTCCCATCGATCCTGACGTTGTGGAAGTTTTCCCAGCGTGATGGACGGCGAGCCTCCGGTTCACAGCTGGCCGTGTTCCTACTACCTTAACAGCGAGAAGCGCTGGACAAGCGGGCGCCTTACTCTGACCCCAAGCGCCGTCCGCTTCAGCCCAGGTGGAGACGGAGGTGCGGTCCTCCTGCTCCCGTTGTCCCGCATCACACACATCAGCACAGAGTCATCCTGCTTCATCTTCAGTGCTGTGACCCTGCAGGAGCGCGATGCTCAGAAGCACTGGTTCTCCTCCCTGAAGCCCAGCGCTGGCGCTGTGTTCCATGTCTTGCAGCACTTCTGGAGGGAGACCCTCGCCATGCACACACACGCCGCACACACTCCGCTCAGCCGTGGACAGAGACTCATCAGCATGGTGAGCGATGCGCAGCACACGCTATCACACACCGGCAGGGCGCTCAGCCAGCAGGGGGAGCAGTTCCACCACATGATCCACCAGCTCGACAAGATGGAGTCCGACCTCGGGGTGGCAGACAAGTAAGCACCAAATTAGCAGCGAGAACTGCATCTGCTTGACCAAACAGCACTTTAAACACACCAAGCTCCGCCTCTTCCTGATTTGTAGAAAAGTACAAGATGAGATGTCCCCGGTTCCAAGTAACAGCTTCTCATTGGCGAGGTTGAATCGGTTCTAATGATGAAATAGGGTTCTTTTGATGGGTAGTTGTATATAAAGGGGGTTCTACATCAGATCTTCAAGCTTCACCCGCAGTAGTTCATGATGCTTCTGAAGATTACCAAAAACCTGGTTCCTTTTTATAGCAGCAGCTTTTAATTTGCGAGATGGAACTATTTTCTTTTTAAAAAAGTAAGGTTACTCATGTTCTTCTTTTGATGGTTAATGATATCTAAAGAGGGTTCTACTTCAGCTCTCCAAGCTCCTCTCCCAGTAGTTCCTGATGGTCTTTAAGAAAAGTACCAGACTGGATCAGGAAGTAGTTCTGGTGCCTGTTGTACTAACAGTACTTAAGATAAAAAAAAGGAAACCTTTTTATATTAATGAAACTGTTTTTGTTGAGGGTATCTAAAGGGGTTCCCCTTCAGTACTCCAAGCTGCACTCTGTGTCCAAGTTCCTGGTCTGTAGTAAAGTACTGAAATATTTAACCTAATTCCAGTTGTAGTTATAGCTTTTAATTTGCAAGATTAAGTCTTTTGTATTTAAGAAAAAAAAAGAAAAATGTTTCCTTATGGGTTTCTTTTATGATTAATGATATTTAAACGGGGTTCTACTCCAGGGTCCGGGCTCCATACCCAGTAGTTCCTGATAGAGCTGAAAAGTACCAAGAAATCCTGGTATTTGTTCCTGTGATGGCCGTTGATTTGGAAGAAGGAACCTTTCCCTATTCAGACAAAAAGAGATTTTCGTGGTTAAGGGTATCTAAAAGGGTTCTACTTAAAGTGCCCCTATTATACCATTTTAAAGGTTGCTAATATTGCTTAATGAGTCTCTTAAAACAGGTTTACATGTATGCAAGGTCAAAAAACACTT
>JAOVVB010000043.1:242635-255311 GCA_028570985.1 Heterobranchus longifilis
TCACATTCCATACAAACTTAAATAATTCTTTTGATTGTGTAAAGCTGCTTTGCGACAATGACAATTGTAAAAAGCGCAACAAAAATAAAATTTAATTGAAATTAAAATTTAATTATTTTTATTGAAATGGCATTTTAGCCCACAAAGCAGCAACTGGTCATTCTGTCACTGAACGCTACAACCTTTAAACACCAACCACTAATCACCATCATTCCTCAAAACCAACCACTATTCACCATTGTTCCTCAAAACCAACCACTAATCACCATTGTTTCTCAAAACCAACCACTAATTACAATTTTTCCCAAAACCTCACCACTGTCACCTAACACTAATTTCAACATTCAAAAATTCTAATAACTTTATTAATCCCAGAGTAAAATTGCAATTACCAATCACCACATTGTTCCCAAAACCAATCATTAATTAACACTATTCCCAAAACCGATCTTTAATAACCACTGTTCCTAAAATCCAATCACTCCAAACATCAACCATTAATCACAATTGTTCCTTAAAAACAATCGCTAATTACCATTGTTCCTCAAAGCCATCCACTAATTACCATTGTTCCTCAAAAACAGCGACTAATTACTATTTTCCCCAAACATTGCTGACTAAACACCATTGTTTTCAAAAGCCAATCTCTAATCACTATTATTCCCTAAAACCAATCAATAATCACAATTGTTCCCAAACCCAATCACTAATCATCACTAATGACCAACCAGTGATCACCACTATTTCCAAAACCCAATATCCATCACCAATGTTTCCAAACACCAATTTCTAACCACGATTATTTCCAAAACCAATCACTAATCACCATTGTTTCCAAAAGCTCATCACTAATCAACATTGGTGCCAAAAGCCAGTCAACAATTAAATTTGTTCCCAAAAGCCAATCACTAATTACAATTGTTTTCCGAATATGTCATAAATCCTTATTACTTCTTATGACCAATCACTAATCATTAATCATTGTTCTTCAAGACAAATTGCTGATCACTGTTGTTCCCAAATAACCAGTCACTAATCAGGAATTTCCCCTTACAACCAATCTTTGATCACTAATGTTTCCACAAGCCAAGTCACTGATCAGAATTGTTTGTCCCCTTCACACATATTTGTACCTTTAAATTTTTTTTCTTCTTTTTTTTTTGATAATGAAAGTATGTGAAAGTAAGTACTGCAATTGTGACTCCTCACTATCTTTCTTTTGTTTTCTTCATTCATTTGAGGGAAGTACTGCATTTTCCTGTTTGTTTGTGGCAGTGCAAGACAGTTGAAGTTGTCTGTTAGCTGTTATCAAGAGCTGCATTTTGGAAAGATTCAAAGCACATGTTTCTCTTCATTCTTAATTCTTCATTCCCAAGATCTGCCATGTGAAATGAAAGAAAAATGAAGAAATCAATTTGCAAGTGAAAAAAAGACCTGAAATACCTGTTCTCAAATAAAACCTCATTTTGCAGGTCAGGATATATATATAAATATATATAAATATATATATATATATATGTGTATGTGTGTGTGTGTGTGTGTTTGTATTCGGCTCCAGCGAGGTGCGGTATGAGCGACGGTGCCGTGAATCCTGAGCTTTTAATCACACTCTCTAATCCAAGAAACAGCTGCAGCATGTGCAACGTCCTGCTCCAGACAGACATACGCCACTCTCATCACCCACAAAAACAAAACCCTAATAAAAATAGTTCAGCACTAAACTACCAAAGCATTTGGATGATAAACTATGGCAGCATGGACATGTGTATACACGTCCACAGTGGACCCGTGCAAATCATAATATTATCATACGCCTGCTTTGTATTTTCATACCGATTGTTATTATGAGTGTCACTATCAAATGATGTGGCATCTAAGGCATCTAAATCTGTTGCGTGAAAGAAAGAGTGAGTCAGTTCTGGGTGGTCCGTTGTCATCTTACTCTTCATCTGTGCATGCACAAACACCTTTCAGATCCATCCTGAGCTCTGGAGCATCTTATCCTCCCCTGTTCCCCTGTGAGCAAAGGATTAGAGATTTATGGATTAGACTTAAGATTATTTTACTTTTCAGTGCCATTATTTATGTAAAAGACATTTGCAGACCTGCAAGCCTTCAGACGTTTCGTGTAGGAGCTCTGCATTTTAACAGAAGTGTACATGTGATCGCTCAAAAATATGCCAAACGAGTCCCCTTTTCCTCCCTCCTCGAACGAGCCAGTGGACATATGAATCAGGAATGACTGACACTTGCGTAGGAGTTTTAAACTCTCCGATATTAACGAAACCCCCTGGAAACCCTGCTGCCGTCTCCCCTTTCTCACATTAGTAATGTTTTGGCCGGTGCTCTTGTCTCAACTCCATCTTCCTGCAGAAAAGATCCACTGATGCACCATGCTCACTTTCTGTCATGGTTTTTATCTCACCAGTACAAACTGAGTTAATCTAACTGTGTGTTAAAACATTACTCTGTCATTAGAGAAGTATTCACAATACTTATCATCAATTAATTATATTATATAGCATAAAATACAGTATGAGTACAGTGCACCCCTGACCATGACATCCATATCCCCGATTTACACCCTCTTTGTTCTTATTATAAGCCCTACTCTTCTGGGAAGGCGTTGCACTAGTTTTTGATAAGAATAACTTAACAAACCTAAATGACATGACAATGTTATTTCACATTAAATGAGGTTGTGCCTTTTAAGGGAGAAAAGACAGATCTTGCTAAAACTATTGCTAAAAGTAGTAAAGCATTAGATAAGGATAGCACCTTATCTAATTCTTTACTACTTTACTACAGCCCCAAGGCAATCATGTAGGAGTTATCTTCATGAACAAGATCAAGAACAGGAAACAGGGTACTACCTTGTGTGATGGAGGCTACTGATGCAGGACAAATGATCAGAAAACGTAAAGAACCATGGGGATCTCCGACATAAATTATTCAAATGCCTTTGTGGTCAGAGCAGCTGAGACTAAGATTGCATCTGTAGCTGCAGCTGTTATTGTAGCTGGTTTGTGGTTGGAGACATTATCCAAACAATCTCCATATTTACTCTTTTAGATATTCTTCCTCATCACTTCGTGACACTGCTGTGTCTCTAGCATATCTGTGGCATTCTTACGCCAATATGGACACAGGGCTTGGAAGAAATAAAACTCCTCACAGCTTGGTACCCGGATCGTGGCCTGGGAGTGACCAGAGCAATGAGTTGAGGGTTGACTGGCTAAAGAGCCAGTATGTCTGGGATCACTGGTTAAGAAACTGATGAAAGTAAACAAGATTACTGGGTTGATTGGTTTTGTGGAATCATTGTGATGGATTAGTGTGTCTGAGATACTTAGTTAAGGTACTGGGGTGTCAGAGATTGAATGAGATCATTGACTGAAGGACTGGTGTGCCAGGTATCATTGACTAAGGGACTGGTGTGTGTGTGTGTGATCGATAGGTAAGAAACTGGTGTGTTTGGTATAACTGATTAAAAGACTAGTGTGTCTGGGATTATTGATTGAGTGACTGGTGTGTCAGGGGTGACTGACTGTGAGACTTGTGTGTCTGGGATCACTTCTGATGGAACATTTTCTTGGGTTTCTGGTTGATGGACTGAAGCAGGTAGGACTGTGGAACTGGAGTAGCTAGCAATCCTGGTTAGAAAAATGCTAAAAATAAGAGTTGAGGTACTACAGTGACCATGATAATGGGTTTCCTTGACTTGACTGGGAATGTGGGCTGAGGTACTGGAGTGACCAGGATAATGGGTTTTCTTGACTGGGAATGTGGGCTGAGGTACTGGAGTGACCGAGACCACAGGTTGAGAGATTGAAGTGGTTGGAAATGTGTGTTGAGGATTGGAGCGACTGTTGAGTCAATCAGGAAGTCAGACAGGAAAGTTTTTTTGTTATTCTTGAACCAAAGTACCAAGAGAATCTTCTCTTTTGTATAATTCTGTCCGTTTCTAGCAGATGGACACTGTATTCAAACCACGTGTGTGTGCATGCATATGTGTGTATGTGTGTATCTTTCTGCAGCCACTTCCTGTGTGTGTGTGTGTGTGTGTGTGTGTGTGTGTGTGTGTGTGTACATATTTGGAAGTATTTACAGCTTCTCCTTTGAGACAGTGCTGCAATGGGGGGAAATTTATTTATGAAATAAAAATGTTGCTAAGCCTGCACCTCTTAAACGCAAAACACTAAGAATGTGCCAAAAAACCCGGAGGCCTCTGATGTGGTGGCTGCGTCTGAGGGACTGCCGATATTCAGCAGTAATGAAGAAACCACATGCTGAGTTTGTTTTTTATAGAGTAATATGTTTATACATCATCATCATTATTATTATTATTATTATTATTATTATTATTATTATTATGTTTTTCCTGAAAAGAAAACTTTGACCTGAGTTGCTGAATATATACTATAATTCTCTCAAACATGATAAAATGTCAGTAATAGGTCGTTCATGTTGGTGCTGATTTCTTCCATAGTTTATGCAGAACTTCTTTCCACCTGCCTCGCTTATTTCATTCCCTGTTTTTTGAACCCTCCTGAGCTCACTTGTTTTTCCAGGTTGTGAGGGACGAGTGGGAGCGAGCACAGGTACTTAACAGCAATTACAACCAGCTGTGGAGGAACAGCTCTCCGCTCTGTCTCATCACTCTTTCCAAATGTGTTTTTAACACCTGAAAAAGAGCTGGGAGTTGGTGTGGAGTGACATGATGCATATGCAGAGTGGTAAACATGCAACCCACTAGTGCAAATGTATGTATGTATGTATGTATGTATGTATCTATCTATCTATCTATCTATCTATCTATCTATCTATCTATCTATCTATCTATCTAATATATTAAACTCATATATCCTGCCAATTTTTTTGCCCTTGGAAGCACGAGTCAGTTAAGAAGAGGGTGTGAACATGGTATCATCAAATACTTCATATTATTTTATTACTAATGACAATTAAAAAAAAAACCTAAAACATCCATTTTTGTTTCAAGATGTGGTTATGTGTGTTTGTGTATTGTCTGTGTTAAGGATCTGAGAGGACAGGACAGTTGAGGACACACTCCGTAGGCGATGGCGGCATCGCTAAGGTCTGGGAACAGGAAGCCACTGGAGGATTGTTTGACGACGATAGTGGTTCAGCGTGTGCCAGAATGAAAAGGAGACGTCTCAGAGTTCAGGGTTACAGAGAAGCGTATTCACATCATCAGGACATCATGACCACACCTGAAGTAACGTCTCATGTTAATCGCTTTACATTGATGCTGTTTACAGTGTGACATTTAAACTTTAAATGTGTGTTAGTGCTGTGCTCATTGGGGATTTGCTCTGAGACAGACTATCTTACCTTAACGGGAAGGCGCATGTATTAATATTGTTTTATTTTTATCTTTCTGCAGCCACTTCCTGTTTGATGAATAACCCCATTCCATACTTAATCAAAAGAGGGTCATGGCGAAACCTTATGAACTAGAAATGATTAGTGTCAGCATGTATTTTTCTATATACCAAGATGAGGTTTCACCTCTTTCTTTCCTCTTCTGAGCAGCGTAGGCGTCACAAATCATGAACAATTGTTCCTGGAAACTAGTTAGACCAACACCTATGCCAGTCCTAGCATCTGTTCGGTATTGTACTCCTGCTGCATGTTTTTTTTTTCTTTTAATTGAATTCTTAATAGTTTTTTTCCCTTTATTTCTTGGCATCGGCAGGACTTCAGGTAGTCCAGGAACATGATCAGGCAGCTCATCTTTCTTTTTGAAACAAAAGAAAACAAACACTATCATTTCTGACATAGCAATAATTCCTCATGTCAATGCTTTGTCTTTCATCACTATCATGTGTTCAGGTGCTTTACATTCTTCATGTCATCTGTTCTTATTGTCTTTTGTAATTATATATAATATTCCATCCTAAAATGGATCGTGTCTGAAGGAAGGGCTGCTTTTACATGGTGTTTCTAAATGCTTCCTACGGGTGATGTCTGGTGGAGTTCCCTAGCGTTGGCTGTAGTCACTGCAGTCTGGGAAATATCCAGAAATCTTCTAGTACATTTAAAGCATTATTTTGTCATAGTAATGCTTGTTCATGTCCACATATTTTCACATTCTTTTCTATTAAACAAGTAGCTGGTGCTGCAGGACCTCCTTAGTGTCAACCCCAAGGTAGATAAAAGTGGAATAGTTGGGTCAGGAATGGGACAAATCCTGTGTATTACTTATGCCTGAATACAGTGTGTGGCTCAGATGATCTGCTTTGGCAACACCTGACAGAACAGCCTGAATGAACAACAACTGTTTAGCAAGTCATCATGAGGCAGGTTTGAGTAAACACATGCGAAGCAGCAAAACAAGTTCTTGTTGCCAGGCAATCAGTTTAACATGAATAGGATTCGATGATCCATTAGGTGAATGTAGCATTAATGAAGCTAATTCCAGCACTAGAAGAGGAAGAAGAAGAAGAAAAATCTTCTGTGGTCTGATCACAGAGTCAGCCATGATATGAATCTGGGAGGATTAACGTCCTGTCTCTAGGGCCCAACAGTGGCAGGTTGAAACCCTCACCTCCTGATCAGTAACCTAGAGTGTAGAGATTGGTGCACTGACTGAAAAGATACAATTAAGAAACTTTGTGGATGGAGTGACTTAAGGCAGATATGTATATTCTAGTGGGCTGGGATTATAAATCTTGATTGATCACCTGGACTGTCAGGTTCTTTACTCCTGGACAACTTTTAGAAGTGTTCTTCTAGAAAGAGATCAAGAAGGTAGAAATATTTTATTTTTCAGCTTGAATCCTTTATGCATTTCAGAGATGACATCCATCTATCGATCCATTCTCTATCACAATTAGGTTTTTTTTTCTAATCAGTACATGTCCCTTACTGTTATTCCAATATGACATAAATCCAGCACCCTGTCACGAGCCACATAGATCAACCCAGCACCTCCAGATCCTAAATTCCACCCCGGATTTTTCTCCTTACGCGCTCACCTATCGCTCAGACACACCTGAAACCTATCTGTTATTATCTCTTAGCTTTATAAGCACACTGAAAGAACCACTCAGCGCCGCAGTGTCTCACTAGTGTGCCTCGCATCTTGTCTGCAAAGTGTTTTTCTGTTTACTCTAGCCCATCATCGACCCTGCCTGTTCCCTGAATTTTTTCTCTCGTCTTTGCCCTCTGGTACCTCGGCTATTATCGGACTGATTAATGTTTATGACCCCGCATGCTCTCTGGATTTTGTTATAGTACTCAGGATTTGGATTGTTCACCCTCGCTGCTGGATTACTGGATACTGAACCCTGCCTGGCATAACGATTCCTCTCAGCATACTTCTCCACAAGCAAGCTTTCATCCCGTGAGACGAGCACTTCCGCGTTTGAGCGCCTCCGTATTCGCAGACATCGCGGAGATTGCACGCATTGCAAGCCGACCCCTGTTTCCACCGAAGAAATCAAGCTGCTGCATTCCATTTTCCATCCACGGCGCTCTACGTGACTCAACAGCGAAAAAACGCTCACCTAACCGGAGAGGATTCCCAGTGTTTAACTTCCGGGTCATTCCCTCACGTAATAGCCCCGCCCCTCTCTCATCACTGGAGGCTTCCCCAACCTCTCATTCCAGTCACTAAGCGCACACATGCACTGCTTCTCTCCTCTGCTCCAGCTGTGCCTGCCTTTCTCAGACCTTTGTATCCTCAATAAAGCTTTAACATCACTGTTTGTCTGCTATTGGGTTCACTTCTGTTCAGCCCCCCCGTGATAGTACACTGCGGCCATGATGGACCCAGCAGACGCATTTCACCCACGCCTTTATGACTACGCCATTGAGTTCCGAACCTTGGCTGTCACCACTCAATGGGGCACCCAGGCCTCGTATGACACCTTCCTGAATGGGCTTTCAGATTCAGTCAAGGATCAATTGGTTTCTCAGCAGCTTCCTGAAGACCTAAACGGTTTGATGGATTTAGCAGGACGGGTGGATTCACGCCTCAGACAAAGACATCACACACCTAACCATCCCCAGCTCAGACCCAGCGTCTCCCTAGCTCCATCCACTTCACCCAGCCCTCCGGCTGTACCCATGCAGAGTGGACGCACCCGGATCTCTGCGGAGGAACGGCAACGTCAAATTCAGGTCGGGGCATGCCTTTACTGTGGGAAGATACCTGCGCCTTCAGTGCCCGTTAAAAGTACGGCCCCCACCAGTGAACCTAGGCACACTGCAGGGGGCATCCCAAGCACAGCGGCCTAGTAACCGCTCACTTTTCCCTGTCATCCTGGATAACCATTCCAATGTCCTTCACGCCCTCATTGATTCCGGTTCAGACCAGAATTTAATCTGTGCTGCAAAAGTCAAAGAACTGCACGTGCCAACGCTCCCCCTGGACTCTCCATTGTCAGTCCGCGCCCTCAATGGTACGCTCCTTCCTCCCATTACCCAGCGAACTGCACCAGTCACCCTGAGGTCACCATTCGGAGGAGATTTTATTCCTGGTCATGCAAAGGGCTCAATCCCAGTTAGTTCTCAGGCACCCCTGGTTCATCTGTCACAACCCACAGATTGATTGGAGAAGTAACGCCATCCTTGGATGGAGCTCCCTCTGTCTGACCTCCTGTCTAAGGTCTGCTCTCTGCCCCACTCCAATCTCGGCTCCCTCTGAGGAATTCCCAGACCTTTCCAAGGTTCCTCAGGATTATGCCGACCCCAGGATGGTGTTCAGCAAGTCTTGGGCTGTCTCTCTTCCTCCTCACCGACCCTATGACTGTGCGATCAACCTCCTTCCCGGCATGACTCCTCCCAAGGGGCGTCTGTACTCACTCTCCCAACATGAAAGGGAGGCCATGGACAAGTACATCTCGGAATCCCTGGCTGCTGGAATCATCAGACCATCATCATCACCCGCTGGGGCGGGCTTCTTTTTTGTGGCTAAGAAGGATGGGTCCCTGCGTCCTTGCATCGATTATAGAGGGCTTAACGACATCACAATCAAGAACCGCTACCCCCTGCCTTTGATGTCTACAGCCTTCGATCTCCTACAGGGGGCCCAAGTCTTCACCAAGCTGGATCTCCGCAGCGCCTACCATCTGGTTAGAATCAGGGAGGGGGATGAGTGGAAAACTGCCTTCAATACGTCGTCCGGCCACTATGAGTATCTGGTCATGCCTTTCGGACTGGCTAATGCCCTGGCAGTTTTCCAAGCCCTGGTCAACGACGGGATTTCATCAATGTCTTCGCCTTTGTTTACCTGGATGATATTCTCATCTTTTGCTGTTCCTTAGAAGCCCATAAACTCCATGTTCGCCAGGTCCTTCAGATGCTTCTCGAAAACCAGATCTTTGTCAAAGCTGAGAAGTGCGAGTTTCACTGTAGCACGGTCTCTTTTCTGGGCTGCATCGTCGCCCCATCTAAGATCCAGATGGACCCTGCCAAAGTTCGGGCAGTAACCGACTGGCCAGTCCCAACCACCCGCAAAGAGCTCCAGCGTTTTCAGGGTTTTGCCAACTTCTATAGGCGATTCATCCGTAACTATAGCACAGTAGCTACACCACTCATCTCTATGACCTCAGTCAAGGTCCCATTTGCTTGGACTGAGTTAGCCACCAGGGCATTTGATGACCTCAAGAGACGGTTCACCTTGGCCCCGATTCTCCTCCAGCCCGATCCCTCCCTACAGTTTGTCGTTGAGGTGGACGCCTCAGACTCAGGAGTCGGGGCGGTACTATCACAGAGGTCACCCAAGGACAACAAGCTGCATCCATGTTGTTTTTTCTCTCACCGAATCTCTCCCACGGAGAAGAACTACAATATAGGTGATCGGGAGCTACTGGCTGTAAAGCTCGCACTAGAAGAGTGGAGACATTGGCTAGAAGGATCTGAGATACCGTTCCTGGTCTGGACGGACCACAAAAACCTGGAATACCTCAGGACGGCCAAACGCCTCAACTCTCGTCAAGCAAGGTGGTCCCTGTTCTTTTCTCGCTTTAATTTCTCCCTGTCCACTTTTCCCCACTCCAGGATCAAGCTTCTGAGACCACCATCTTGCCCTCTCAATGCCCCATAGGGGTAGCACTTCTGGACATTGAGTCCCGAGTTAGGACTGCACTCCATCAAGAACCCAGTCCTCCAGGAACACCCAGGGACAAACTCTTTGTCCCGAGGGCAGAGCGACCCTGTGTCTTGGAATGGGGGCACAGCTCAAGGCTAGCCTGCCACCCAGGAGCGGCACACACATTAGCTCTGGTCCAACAACGCTTCTGGTGGCCCACCATAAGGGACGACATCCGCCGCTTTGTGAATGCCTGTGATGTATGTGCCAGAAATAAGACCAGCAACAAGCGTCCTGCCGGCCATCTCAGACCTCTTCCTATCCCGCATAGACCCTGGTCCCACATAGCCCTCGACTTTGTCACCGGGCTGCCTGATTCAGAGGGTCACACCTGTGTCCTCACTGTAGTGGACCGTTTTTCCAAGGCTGTTCACTTCGTTCCCCTGCACAGTCTCCCCACTGCCAAGGAGACGGCGGAGTTGTTAATCACTCATGTTTTCCGGCTTCATGGACTCCCGACGGATATCGTATCAGACCACGGACCACAATTTGCCGCACAGTTCTGGTCGGCCTTTTGTAAGCTAATCGGTGCCACGCCAAGCCTATCGTCTGGATATCACCCACAGACCCACGGCCAGACCGAGCGGGCCAACCAGGACCTTGAAACAGCCCTACAGTGTATGACTTCAAAGGAGCCCCATTCTTGGAATAGGATGCTCCCGTGGATCGAATATGCCCACAACTCCTTGCCTACATCGGCCACTGGCCTCTCACCTTTCCAGTGCTGTCTGGGATACCAGCCTCCCCTGTTTCCCTCTCAGGAGGAGGAGGTCTCTGTCCCTTCTGCCCAAGCTTTTGTTCGCCGATGTCGGAGGACGTGGCTGAATGCAAGGTCAAAGATCCGCCAATCCGTTTCAGCCTTTAAACGACAGGCGGACCGGCGCCGTTCGAGAGCACCGCCGTACCGAGTGGGCCAAAGGGTCATGCTGTCCGCTCAGAATATCCCCCTCAAGACCACCTCTCGAAAACTATCCCCCAGGTTCCTTGGCCCATTTACCATCATTAGAGTCATCAATCCCTGCACTGTCAGACTTCGTCTACCTTCCACCATATAATTTTCTTTAAAATGACAAAAGAAATTATTTATGATGGTTGTGAAGGTAATTCTTTTTTTTCTATTCATGTGGCTAAGTAGCAAATTTTGTGGGCATCCTGAGAAATCTGCAGATTTGGTCACCAGAGTTTCTTTCATTGCCTTCAAACCATTAAGTGCAACAGCTGGATTTCTTCCAAAACAGAGGCTGCAAACATTCCCATAATGCTAAGCCAACTACAAAAAGACAAGTGTTTATTTTTTATATTCAAAGGGTCATTTAATTTCTGTTCAACTATTTTAAAAGAGTATTTAGATCCAGCTTGGGAGGTGTGGTAATGATGATGATGATGATGATGATGATGCCTGGAGCCCAAGCACTATGACATCAGCACGATAACGACATGACAATGATTGTAACATTAGAAAAGCGTGTGGTCGGAAAGCGGAAGCGAGGAGAACCAATCAGCGAATCATCTGAGCCAAATCGCAAAAAGAGAGCCATGGTCAAAAGCGGAAGCATTAGATCGGGAAAGGGGAAACCAAAGAGCAAAGCAGCAGTCCAATGGACAGTGAACCTGTCTAAATGGACATGTGGCGCGACAGCATAACTGGGACACGTGGAACGTCCCAGTTCAGCCACTGCGAGCAAGCAGTATAGGGGGATGATGGTCTCGTTGGCAGTGGAGTCATGAGTGGGCAAGAATTGTCTGGAGAGACAAGGGCTTGGAGTTTTTTGACCCTGGGCGATAGGAGGGGGTGAAGTTGAACCTGGCAAAGAAAAGTGACCACCGAGCCTGGCGAGAGTATAGCTTCTTGGCGCTCTGTAGGTATTCCAGGTTCTTGTGGTCAGTTCAGACCAGGAATGGGATCTCTGTTCCCTCTAACCATTGTCTCCATTACTTCAGGGCAAGCTTGATGGCCAGAAGCTCTTAATCGCCGATGCCATAGTTTGTCTCAGCAGGGGTTAAGCAGTGTGAAAAGAAAGAGCAGTGGTGCAGCTTGTTGTCATGCACAGTCCTCTGGGAAACTACACCCCCTACCCCTGTGTTGGAGGCGGCGACATCAACAACAAACTAATGTGACGGATTCGGAATGGTGATGATTGGCGCCGTTTCAATTAGTTTCAGTTATTTTGTGTCCTCTTCCTAAGGAATTATCCAATCACAACCAAACCGGGCCTATGGGATCTAAAGACATGAGGATGCAAAATTGCAGAGGGATTTTTGATATCTTAAACTGGATGCCTTAATCTTATGCCGAAAAGTGGTTAATAACTTTCTGTGGGACATCATATTGAATGACATCACATTCAAAGACATCACATTGAGTGCTATCAAAGTGTGATGCTTTTTTTTTCCAGCATCTGGGGCTTTTTGGAGGTCTAAACGTATAATTTTAGAAAAGGGCGAATTTTGTCATAATGCTATTGGGATATCCCCTTTAAATGCATGTTCCTACTGTGCCGCTGTCTTCCTGGTGCGCCTGGGTGGCAATGGCGTAGGTTGCTTGGGCCCACTCAT
>JAOVVB010000043.1:260176-272336 GCA_028570985.1 Heterobranchus longifilis
AAAACTCTCTCACACACACTTATTAGATATGGACCACTTTTTCTCTCCTGGTTGATTTTCTGAAGGTTTCCGGAGCGTCAAAACAAAAAACATCTCTAATTTACAACTGTAAATTATTTTCTCAAAAAAAAAAATTACACTCCCTCCATTTTGGTCCCAAAGTGTACGAGCATCAACGTCACTTTTTTCCAGTCAGGCTCAGAAACCCTCGTTGTCCATGCAGGATTGTTAGTGAGGGGTATTTATTTTTTACCCCTTGCACGTATAGACCTCCTCTTTCTGCGTGCACTGCTTGCACTCGACGTAGCAGCACCAGCGCACCTGACATTGGCACGGCCGGGTTAGCACACGGCTCTGCGTGTTGTGGCCACGTCCACAGCAGATGGCGTCGCAGTTCTTGTCCTTGTGGCACTTGCGTGCTGCTGTCCCTGCTGAGTACATGCTGGCCTGACAGAAGTTGGGCGAGTCCTCAATGTGCAGCAGGTCAGAGGTGCGTGAAAAAGGCTCGGCTCGGGCGCGGGGTGGTGCATGGGCTGGCTCACCTTCTCCTTTTGCCTGGTTAGTGGCACTGGCCACCTTGAGCGCCGCCTCATAGCGCTGCTTCAGCACCATGCCGATCTTGTGGAACGGTGCTAGCTGACGCCAACACGTCTGCACCGTACACGAGCCGGACACGCCATGGCACTTACAGGTCGTGTCCACGCCTGCCTTAATGACCTGCGCAGGAGAAGAGACAACAACAGAGATGTTTAGTAGAGTAGACTGAAGCAACTTGCGATTGCTTCTTCTTTACTATTTAAACAAGCATACAACCATGGTTTCATCTCATCCTGTGATATACAGACTCACGTAAAAATTTATAAAACATGGCTTCACATAAAACTCATCAAACAATCAATTTCAGTGTGAACGCAGGGTGGGTAGGGTTTTAAATATGCACTGTATAACATCTAACATTAAATGTCGTCTCACACACACACTACTCGCCTGCTAACATACTGCTAGCTAACTGATTAATGTATTAAGTGTAGATAGAGTATGACAAAAACCCTGGCACTGACTCGGTTAGACTACGAGGTGCACATTGAGAAACAATTTAACATTCGAGACATTCTGCAGGTTACAATGGATCGAAATTATTTTTGGTGAGCATTGTCTAATTTAAAGATGATGATGATGAAGATGATGAAGCTGAACACTGGGAGTGGAGAACACGCTGCTACATTCTTACCTAATTATGTCAATTACTGCATTCCTCTGAACTCCGTCAGTAGGTCTGTTTGTGCAGCTCAGTTTTTAAAAGGTTTTTCTTTTCGTTAATTTTTTGTTTAAGCAAGACAAAAGCCAGGTGATAGGAAAACTTGGCTTGTCTGGAGAAGCTGATTGTTTAGAGGTATTCATACTGTGAGGCATGATGTCGTAGGCTTTAAGTTCAGTCCTTATTCATCACATACAAATTACTGCACAGTAAAATTCTTTATTCTTTGCATTTCTCAGTTTTTGTTAGTAGGCTGGGGTCAGTGCGCAGGGTCAGTCATTATACAAAGTGCCTGAAGCAGACAGGGTTAAGGACCTTGCTTAAGGGCCTAACAATGACAACCTCGCGGAGCTGAGGCTCGAACCGCCCACCTTCCGATCAGTAACACAGAGCCCTAGCACACAGAGCCACCACTGCTGAATGAGGAGATGGTGAGGTATAGGACTCAGGAAAATAATTAGGAAGGAAAATATGTATTTAAAAATGTATTTCCAACTCGACATGCTTTAACCTTTGAAACATTATGTGCACATTTGTATAATTATAGACTTGATCAAAAGTTTTAATTCTTTATTGCACAAGGTTGTAAATAAGCACCAAATGGAACTAATGCTTAATATATGTTTAAGTACAAGGTGTGCTTTTACACAAGGTTTCATACCATGCCTGAGTATGATCGCTTCTTATATAAACATTCACGCACATGGTTAACTTTTACTTTAGCAATATAGTTTTGTTCCCAAGTAAAGTTCAACACTCTCCAATAAAGTAGGTGGCAGTATGCACCAGGGTGGTTTTGCAATTTGCCAACAGACACATTTTTAATATCTTTGAGACAATATCAAGAGCGACCCTCTTGCCTGAGCTCCCACTTTATTAGCTATGGCAGTGCAGTACAGAGTGTTCACATAATTATGTGTTACATGTACGCAGATTTGTGTTGATTGCCCCCATTTTAAGACACAATCTGTTCCTGCCCTCATAGAAGACCTTTAGGCGAATAATTGTCACTGAGGTATTTATCCAAATGGTATCTAATTGTGTGAGGTGTGAAAATAATTACACATCTAAAGCTTGTTCCACAGGTATCTTGACATGTCCTCTACAAACCTTACATTACAAAGCAATGGCTATGTCAAAAATTATTTACACTTTTAAAGCATTTTTCAAAGTTTTCATGCGTTTAAAATGGCTTTCTGGCCCAAACTGGCAATAAAATGCAATATAGTGACATTAAGCAGTAAAATCTGTCCAGTTGGAAGTGTCACGTCAGTCGTGTCCGTGTGTTAGCTAGCAAGCCGTAGTGCAGTGTGTGTTCTGGTTTCCCACAGTAAGAATGTGCACTTGGGTCTGGGGGAAACGGAACGACGGAAACCACAAGGTGTGTTTCAACATTTTCGTGAGAACATGAACTTTTAAGACAAACACTAGGGAGAAGGTGCTTCTTCTATGTGTATGTGTGTGTCTGTGTGTGTGTGTGTGTGTGTGTGTGTGTGAGGTGGATTTGGAAAAGCTGCACATGCAGCACAATGGAAAGCGAAATGTGAACCGTCAGCGTGAAGACTCGGGGGGAAAGCGAGGCCAGCACATTCCACGCTTTGCGCTCCATATGGGATCTGACCCCAAACATGGTGGGGAAAAAGAAAAAAAGAAAAACAGAATGGTGCTGTAAATCTTTTATCTCTGAGATGGATGGATGGACAGAGTGGTGGAGAAACGAGTGTGGGGCGAGCTCCCTCAGCCAGACTGGGGTAATTTATGTTCATGCTTGAACAACAATATACGAGCAAGTCCAAAGACACACACACACACACACACACACACACACACACTGTGCCAGGCATGCCGTTTATTTTGGCTACATATCACGCACTTGCTCTGTTATGCAGCACTGGTCTGCTGTACAGTACACTTAAATAAATAGGTGAATTAAAGACTGGACTAAATTAATTTGAAGCTTGCCAGTCTTTAAGCCAATACGGGAATTTAGCATGCTGATTGTTGACCTTGTAAATCAGCTGACACCGGACACAGACAAACTGCGTTATTGGAACATGGCCAGAGTCATATGACCTCACATTAAAGCTTGTGAAGACATCCTAACATTATTAGACAAAAGCATAGCATTCCAATAGCTTCTAAACCCAAACACACTGTGGCTCAGTCTCAAAACGCAATCTCACACGCTTCTCTGCTGTGGTCTGAGTGGAGGTCAGTGCACAGTGAGGATTTGATACTGAAATTGTGCACGCTGGTATTCGGACCTCAGGCTTAAGCTCTGTTTAGAAGTTACATAAGAGTTACAAACATAGGACAGAGTTTGTTCAAAACTCAGTTACGTATAATTCTGAGTTGTGTGAGGTGCAGAATCAAGCCAGCACCACAGTCTGCCACATATATAATCAAAGTTCACCACATTTATAGGTAATTATGTGATAATTAGTACTCAGTCTTTCCATTCAACAATACTCCAGTCTAGGTCTCTGTAGAAGACCTTTAAAACTTAAAACTCTTTAAGAGGTCTTTGGGTTGTCATCAAGGTGTCTTTACTATGAGGAATCTGGGGTGGAAGCATGTAGTACTTACAGTATAATGTCTTGAATCTGTCCATATTAAGACATCCTGAGGATGTTGCCAATATGCCCCTAGTCAAGGAAAATCCCCATTAGGTCACTAGTCCTGAGCAGGCAATAAATGTTTAGTCCTGAAGATGTCCTCTGTATGTCTCTAGTCCTAAAGACATCCCCATTAAGTCTCTAGTCTGAACACATATCTGATAAGTCTCTAGTGCTGAAGATGTTCCTTGTAACTCTTTAGTCCAGAAGACATCTCCAATATATCTCTAGTCCTGAAGATGTCTCTAATAACTCTTTAGTCCTCTAAAAAGACATCTCCAATATGGCTCCAATCCTGAAGTCTCTAGTCCTGAAGACATCCCAGATAATTATCTTAAAGATATCAATAATAACTCTCTAATTGTAAAGACATCCACAATCGGTCACTAGACCTAAGGACACCCCAATAAGTCCCCAGTCCTGAAAACATCCTCAATAAGTCTCTAGTCCTGAAGACACAGAATAAGTCTCTAGTAGTGAAGTCATCTCTGATAAATCTCCAGCCCTGAAGATTTCCCCAACAAGTCTATAGTCCTTGAATCTTCTACTGTTATGCCTGAGTGCATGGTGACATAGGACTTTGTAGTAGCTCATGTTATTAAGATGACTAACCAGAACATTCTTTACAGGTCATTTTATATCCCAACATTACCAGCCTAATCAGCTGTAGTATAGCAACATTCTTGCTAAGTGTGTCAGACTGTGTCATCTGAGCACTAATGCTCTCAACACAGATCTGAGGTATTGACTGAAAATATGCCTAGTCAGGTGCTGAGATGCAGAGATGAACCTTAAATATAAATCTGTTCAAGTCGACACCTACCTTCATGCCAACGTGGCTGTTGTGCATGTCGACACGGGCACGCAGGTCCTTGTTGGACCTCTTGCCTAAGAAGTCCTTGACAAACTTGTTGCTATATTTGAGGTTGTCTCCACAGCCCCCCCACTGCCAGGCCTTTCGGTTCTCCAGGTCAGGAGCCTCGTCACAGGTGCAGCGTTCCATTCGTCCCGCGCTGCATGCTTTAGCCATGGCATGGGTCAAACCAGCTGAGGAGATTGCATAAAGGAACGCTGTCTCTTTAAAACCTGAACACATACACACACTGGCTGTCAGGTCCTGTTGAGTTTGTTACACTGGCCAGGAACTGGCCACAACATATATGTCATATAGCTACATTGCATTCCTTCAAACCAGCTAAAATTTATTTAAACCAACTGAGGTATCTGGAGAATATAACAGTATAGAAACACCTTGGATTAGGAAACAAGAAAACAAGGAACAGTGGGAAATTATCTGCCTTATTGTTTTCAACTAATAGGAGCACACTGTACAGCTCTCAGCCAGTCTAAACCAAGCTTAAGCCTGGACACTTACCTCTTTTTAAAATGTTTGCTCTGTAGCGCCCCTCTAATGTGCAGTTCCACCTCTCAAAACGGAACTGGTATTGACACTCAAGGGCGCTGAGGCTGATGGCCTCCATGAGCGTCTCGGCCACACCCGGGTCTCGTCTGCACATCCTGCGCTGCTTCTTTTCCAATTTGAGACGGTCACAGAGTTTATAGTGTGCCCTCGCTGGTCCGTCCTCAGGCTGAAAGCTCAGAGGTAGGATGGACAGTGGCTCATTTCCCGTCAGCCTGAACATAAAAAAGAAGAAGAAAAGATGTTTTTCTATTTCTGTAAAGTCTTCAAATTATCTGTTAGGTGTGCCTGTGGCCCAAAACCACTATTTAGTTTTAGATCTATGCTGTAATCCAGAGCATTATGGGTAATATGTAATTGTGACATGGTTTAGACAATAATCTGTCTCATCTCATCCAGACGGGAACACTTGTACCCTTTTTATTGCTTGTATTTACTGTGTGTAATTATCGTCTGTCCTGCTCACAGCCAATCAGAATGCTTCAATAGAGTGTGAGAAGTGTAATTGTTAGATTAAGACACACGGCAACACACGCACACACATGGCACAATAGTGCGTTAAGCTGAATAGCCAAGAGCATACCTTGTTCAAACATGTTGTAGGAATCCGTGTGTGGGAGAAAATACCAAGCATTAATACACCTCTTTACACTTATTCACCTGCAGGAATGTAGCCCGTGCCATTTACGCATACATACACACACACACACACACACACACACACACACACACACACACACAGAAACAAGTGGCCGGCACACAAACGAATAGCTAGGTGAGTGTGCACACTAATAAGCCCGTAACTTAGAAAAAGTGTCCTTGTAGACTGAAGTTAACTTGCACCAGACTTTGTAGTCTAGTACCAGATATGACTGGAGTCAAATCCCTGAGTTGAACCTGGGCCACAATGATGAAACCCTTGTATTCTAGCATTGTTAGCTATAATAAACTTATATATAAGTTTGATAACTATTGGAGGTACCAACAATATCTGCTTTTTCCTTCCCAATTACATTTTTTCTTTAGAATGTCTACTATTACTAAACTATTTATTAACTTGTTGTCACTTTCTTATCCAGACACTTTATGCTACACAACAGAGTATGCATACATCGTATGCATTATTGGACAGTGGTGGGCCAGACGGTTAAGGCTCTTGGTTACCGATTGGAATTTTGGGTGTTCAAGGCCTAGCCCTTGAATGCTGCCATTGTTGAGGCTTTGAGCAAGGCCGTAAACCCTAAGCAAAGATACATTTGACATAATGTGAAATAATCTTAATCTATCGCGTGAGTGTTGCTCACTGGAATATCCAACAGCCATCTGTTGCTTTGTCATGCTCTTGCAGGTCAAAAGGTTTAGATATGTGACTTTTATAATTTTCTTACTTGATAACTTCATTAGCCTTGATGTAATTTCATGTACAAAGTAAATGGACACCAATATGAATAATAATAAAAGCTGATAAAGAGAATGTTTTACTGTTCTTGGGCTTACTTTGGAATCATTCTGCTACTTCTAAAGGATTTCTAAAGGAAGTTTTGCTCACAACAGAACTTCATATATCTTGACGTTTTTTAGAAGGCAGCGCTCGACCAGGTCATATCATTCTGTTAGAGCTAAAAGGGGGAATTTCAAGATCGCAAATCTCTGGCACAGTCTACCTTGAGACTGTTCATCTCATTTTCACTGCATTCATTACACTGCTTTTATTGTGCCCAAGTGTGCTCGATTTAGCTTGATTAGTTAGCTTTCTCACACATTCTGCTTTTTCACCTGGTTTGGTTCACATCAGATCTGCTATCCTAGACTTATGGGTTCACTAATGCTAATATCCATAGCCACAGCTATTCCTAGCCTCTGTTTCATTAGCTTCAGCTTTCTTTGGAAATCGGATATTTCTCAGTAGATTTCCATCTAAAAGAAGGAAACACATAGCGGTATAATAATGGCATCACAGTTTGTTGTATAATTTTTAAATGTATTGTGTTGTCAAATGCAGTCCCTTCTGGTTTTCTCCTTAGAAACAAGGACAGGTAAGGACAATTTTGACATAATGTACCACAGATAGAGAGAGAGAGAGAGCGAGAGAGAGCAGCCAATGCCCTAACACCTCTCAGTGTCAGTTTATTTTAGAGTGAGTGTCAATAAAACCCTGACCAGCGTTCTGAGGTTTTCCAGAACAGCTTGACTTCAACAGCACGCCTCTTGCTCATTATGTGTAATTCTGGGTCAATTTTACACGTCCAGCACACAGCTGTGTGGATAAACTAGTTTATGGGAATCTCTCTCTCTCTCTCTCTCTCTCTCTTTCACACACACACGCGCACACACACACACACACACACACACACAGTGTTTTACACAGCATATCATGTCCTCTTAAACCTAACCACATTCCCTGCGAATATAGCAGCAACAATAGATGTTTTTGTTTCAACAGCAAGTTTTCTCACTAATACCAGTCCAGGTCTCTGTTCTGATTGGCTGATACCAGGTTGGCTGGTCATTGTGTTCTGATTGGCAGAGACCAGGGTTAGTGTGTATTGATTGGCTGTGAGCGATAGGGAACAAAAACAATTAAGTTAAGCCTTTATTTGTCACATATACATTAGAGCACAGTGAAATTCCTTCTTCACATATCCCAGCGTAACTGGGGTCAGAGCACCGGGTTAACTAGTTTATAGGTCCTTTATTATTGTTTTTTTTTTTATTTAGTTTTATTATTCCTCTACATTACCAGTTTATTTCAGTTTCCATACATCTGAGATCAGTACTGGACAAATTAGAAAAAAAAAATTATGTCCTTATTTTAAGTGAAAGCTTTCCTATGCTGCTGATTTGGGTAAGATGTGGTAGCTGTTGTTATAATGGACTTGTTAGCCAGTTAAATACAATAAAGTAGTTAATAAGTTGATGAAATGAAGAGGAAGGACTGATTGTGTAGCTGTACTCCTTATCTTCCCAGATAAAGTCTAAGGACACTCTAATTTTTCTCCACTTGGCGACTTGCTTTTGCTAGCACACAAGGTGGGTCTTGCAGGACCATTGGCATGTTCAAGTAAGGTATGTGATTACTTTTTAGTGGACATGGTGGCCGTGTCTGACCTTTAGTAGCATGGGCTTCTCCAAGTGTCTGTCCTGGTCCACTTTGGAAACAAGGCCCACAGGACATAATGCATGTGTCTACGCTTGAGGAAATTGTACATTCTTTCCCCTCTATCCCTGAAAAAAGATGTTTGCTTTTCTCCTGTGCTTTGACAACAGGGACAAATTTCAAAGTGGAAAATGGGCAAGTCACAACTTGGGGGTTTGGGGGGATGCAAGGTTACAGGCATATATTTTTAAAAGGGAAGGTACATGAGAAATGTTCTGTAACAGGATAACAAGCATGATGAATGCCTTTAAGTTCAAGGTGTTTTCCATGTTATGATAGCAAAAAAAAAATCCTGAACTTGTAGCGGTCAGTCCATGCCTGCATTGATAAAGGAGATGGAACAGGGCCGAAATTGACATGACAATGTTAATTTCTCTTCATGCTTACAGTATTTAAATAAAACTATATATCCGTCAAGAATTTGTTTTTGTCAGTAAAGATTTATAAGTTCTCTTTTATAACTGCATGTTGCAAGCAGCTGTGCATTTAATCCTCAACTGCGAGTAATGTGTATTTTGTTCGTGCCGCGATGTGCTCACACCCTGAAGCGAGAACCTGAGAACAAAAAGAGGATCGAGGCGTCTTTCTTCTACTCGTTCTTTCTACATGACGTTCATCATATATCTGCAGCACAAAAGCGGCAGTAGAACCGGAGCCATTTCAAATGCAGAGATCCGCTAATCCCTACGGCCTCTGGCTAAACGTTCCCTCCCACTCGTGGAGATTTAACTTTTTACCCATAATGCCACAGACTCGGGAATGTACAGGTGAGAGAAAGTGTGTCTCTTCTTTGAGTTCGGTTTTAGTCATCTCAAAATATCAGCTTATGTTAGAGGGAAGAAGGGAACGGCATGTGACTAAAACATACGTAACTATTCTGATCATTTGCTAATGATTTCAAGTATAGGTGGACAATTTGGCAAATTAGAGTTAACTTTAATTTATATAATTATAAAGGTGAAGATTAAGCAGATTAAAGATTTACCTTTTTTTTTTTTTTTTTGCAGATCCCTAAAAAAAACTCAAGTCCCCCTGAAGTCCTAGACAGCAGTATCTTTTCAAATGTTCCTGAGGTCCAGTCAAAGGTTACCTCACTAACCATTGACTGAACTCTTGATTAGGTTGAGTTGTACTGATGTAAAAAACTGGGGTCGCAGTGAAAATAATTAGATTTGTATCTGATCTAGAAGCCCATATGGAAGTGGTCCAGAAAAGGGACAAAAAATTGAATCAGAGATTGAATCAGATTGAAACACATTTCTGCTGTTCAACACTGCTATGACAAAAAGCAACAAATTTGAGTCATATAGCCCTGTGCAAAAGTCCACTCTCATTGCTTCATATCAAAATAAATGATGAAGATGAAATGAAAGAAATGAGAACAAATGTTTTACTGTAACAGCCTGTAAAGTAAAAAGGAATAAAAATTTAAAAACTGGTTGTTTATGTAACAACCTCGGCAGCAACCTCATTTCCACTCTTGTCTTTTCCAACCACTCAGCATTCAGCATCAGCAGTATACTAAGCTGATCATCTGTCGTCATCATCTGCACCTGTTCCTTACTGGTTCATGCCTTAAGTTAGATGGTTTTTATGCTTGAATCCTCCATAGGTCACTGTGTGGCTTAACAAACAAACAAACAAACAAACAAACAAACAAAACATTCTCCTGAAACTGATCAGGTAAAGGGACTGGACTGAAAATAATGAGAGAAAGTTCAGAAAGCCTGGAGAACTTTTTTCTTTTTAAAAAAAATCATATTTAGTCCTTTCTTGCCTGCAGTGTGAACAGGCCACTTAAATTTTACCCAGAATGCTAGATCCTTTCTTGAACCTATTACTACATATTGTAGCCACGTAAGCATTTCACTCCATATAATACTGTGTATGGTTCTTTACGTAATGAATAAAAATTTGAATTTGAAGTTTGGAACTTCATCAGCTTTAATCAGAGAACCAATGTTAGAACTTTTGTAAAGTTATTCCACAGCTGGGTTAAATCCACCGAGACCTGTTGTCTCCTCGAGCAGGTACCAAGAGGGTCAACCAAGTGAAAGTGATCTAATCAACCCCCAAGCACAGACTGGCGAACTGTTCTAAAAGTGAGTGTCTGTCAAACCGGTCATGTGGAAAATATTGCGTTGAGTTGATGATGAATAACTGAGCAGCGTAAACGCAGTCACGGGTGATGCTCTTACGCCAAATCTGCTCCACAACACACACACACACACACACACACACACACACACAAACACGTTTACTGCGTACTGCAGAGGTGTTAAGTATAGACAGTGACTGAGCTCTGAAAAACGCAGCCTGATGTCATTACACACAGAAGACACACAGATGACACAAACCGACACACACACACACACACACACACACACACACACTAGACAGGAGAGCTTTTCTGGTTGCTCAATTTCCCACAATCCCTTACAAGTGGATTTGTGTCCTCCTGCAAAAATGGAAGTGAACAGGAGCGATATTCATCTCAGCCATGTCCCTTTTCTCTTGTGGTAATGTTACCGACGTTACCATGGTAACACACTGAGAGCATGATAGGAAAGTTTTGGGTTCTTGGATGTTCGCTCACCCTGATTTTAATGAAATCTGAGTAGAAGTGTGTGTGTGTGTGTGTGTGTGTGTGTGTGTGTGTGTGTGTTTGTGTGTTGTATATACTGTATATACACACCCTATATTTCCAAAAGTATTCGCTCGCCTGCCTTCACATGCATATGAACTTGAGTCACATCCAATTCTTAATCCATAGGGTTTAATATGATATTGGCCCCACCTCTTTGCAGCTATAAGAGCTTAAACCTTAAACTCTTCTGGGAAGGCTTTCCACAAGGTTTAGGAGTGTGTTTATGACCATACTTCCAGAAGCACATCTGTGAGGTCAGACACTGATCTTGGATAAGAAGGCCTGGCTCATCCATATCTTTATGGACTTTGCTTTGTGCACTGATGTGCAGTCAAGTTGGAACTGGTGTGTTTTTCAGACATTGGGCTTAGCCCCTTTGTTAAAAATTCTTAATGCTTCAGTTTGGACAATTTCATGCTCCCAACTTTGTGGGAACAGTCCTGTTCCAAAATGACTGCGCACCAGTGCACAAAGCAAGGTCCATACAGACATGGATGAGCGATTTTAGTGTGGAAGAACAGGTGACTGGCCTGCACAACCAGATAGAACACCTTTGGGGTGAATTAGAGTGGAGACTGCGAGCCAGGCCTTCTCGTCTTACATCAGTGTCTGACCTCACTTCTTCTGGGAGAAATTTTTTTAATTCACATAAACACACATCTAAACAATGTTTTGAATACTTTTTGGCAATATAGTATATATCCAACAAACATGAGTTCAACAAACATTGGATACAAACACAGCCGACTATACATAGAATAAAACTAACATGTTCCATGATTTTGACCCTGTGTAACCATCGTGTGGATAGTTGATTGATATGTGTTAAAAGAACAAGCAATGTTAGCCATCTTTTCACCTCACTCTATTCACTCAATTACTTTTGTCTCCATCATTATTGCTTGGTGCTTCGTAGCAGTACCAGCTTCATTGCTGCTGCTTTTATGCTTGCTTCCAGATATCCTGGGATGATGCATGTGACAAATATATATATATATATATATCAGTGGCGGCTGCTAGCTTTTGAAACAGGGGAAGCTCATATTAGGCCTTCATCATAAAA
>JAOVVB010000043.1:282878-296346 GCA_028570985.1 Heterobranchus longifilis
CCTATTATTTTCCCTTAACATATTGAATAAATAACATTACATTACTGTCCCCCCCCCCCGTATTTATCGCTTTTATAAATAAGAACTGAAAATGCAAATTCACGTCTGTGCAGCCTTGTTTATTCTCTGAGCCATGAAGGTCTCTTTACACAGAAAAGATTGTCTGTTTACTTCTGTGATAATCATTTCTGATAACTACATCACTGCATGACTCATGAATGTTCAGACAAGCTTAATAGGTTTGGTTATTTGTGATACTATGTATATATGCAATTCAAAGATATTGCAGCAAACTAATTTGGCCACGATTTGGTGCAGTTAGAAGGCACGTGGGGCAGCTCTGCAAAATTCTGAATTTTATATTTTAGAAAACAAATTAGTGGCAATAGTCTGGAAACACAAATATTTTTCCATACTCTCTTTACTTTTTTCCATACTAAAATAAAATTCCATACTGCTTAAGTACTTAACTTAATTATATATTTTTTTTAGTAACTGTAACTGATTACAATGACATTTATTTTGTAATTTCATTACAGCCATTTAGTTATATGAAGAGTTAGATTTAAGACTTTTCAAGAATTTTTAATGACACTCTGAATTAAATTAAATAAAATTTTAATGTTGCAACAAAAACAATTATTCATAAAATCCTACTTCCCATGTCTTTGCATTTTCAAGACTTTTGAAAGACTGATTTAAGACATTTTAATACAAATTACAGCCTTATATTTTAGATCCATGAATTCAATGCCTTTTAAGACTTTTTAAGGATCCACAGGAACCCTGATGTAACTAGTTACTCCCCAACAACTCTGCAACACTCACACACACACACACACACGCGTTCACACAGTCCACATTTTCAGGTTTGAACTTGACTGACAAATGAGACGACAGCCAACTCCAATTAGCAGGTGTCTAGGTAATGCGTCTGTCATTCAAAGTCACTCAGACAGACAGAATATGAGAAAGGCTGTTAGTTGCCTCGAGGACTGTGATGTTGCCGTAGCTGTAGCTAAGCGACGGCGGGCGCGTGGTTTCCGCTACGTTTATTTTCCCGAGGCTCAGCTAACGGGGAAAAGCAGTGCTTCACCCGATGATGAAAATTAAACACCTAGACGTGTGCACATGGCACCAGACACACACACGCACACACACACACACTTCATGGAACATTTACAGGAAGAAGAAAAAATGGTATACCTTTGCTCTATCCAAACTGTCCTGATGTGGTGCAGGACCACATAGGGAGGGTCTGAGAGAGCAGAAAAATAGTGAAAAAGAATAACATGAGACACTAATATACTCCTCTCCCTGGTTCCCTCATTCCCTCCTCTTCCTTCCTCTCCTCAAACACCAGCTCAGCCGCGCTGAGTCCGAGCCAAGCATCAGAGAAAGAAAGCTATTGTTACAGCTAAAGGAAAGGAGATGAGGATATTAAAGGTCCAGAATTTACTGAAGTGAGTGGTGGAAGTTCATTTATACAAGTACTGTACTCAAGTGTACTCCCGAGATACTTGAGATATTCATTTGACAGCTGCGGTTACTAGCAGACAGTACTGTCGATACCCGATCTGTACATCCTGCCCGATCGGTACTGCACGTGTGCAACTCTCAACAGAGATGAGGAGGAGGCGAGATGGCTCACTCCTTCCATCATCATCTCTGGAAATAAAATTGTGTGTTTAATTGTTGTTGAAGTGTTAGATTTAGATTGTATTTGTTATCTTTTTCTGGTGGTTTACAAAAAAAAAACTCACCTATCAGCCAAAAAGACTTTGGAATAATATCGGAGAGTATACACACTTCCTCCTCTGTAACCTACCCATCTACCTACTGTAGTACACCCACCTCATCACAATCACTCTTTATTAAATGGATTCATCTATTTAAGTAAAATCTTTTTACTGACGGCCTTGATGCCCTGGCATGTGGCCTTTAAGCCCTCAAAAAATGTCCCGCTGCAGGCCAAGTGGCCTTGCCCCAAGAATTATGAAATTCCAGGCCTGATTTCTACATTGTGGTTTTGCTACTTCCATGTAAACAAAGCATCTGAATACTGTCATACTCGTACCTATAAATATTAATCTTGAGATAGGGAATGAAAACTACGTCTGCATGACTAGAGAGAGAGAGAGAGAGAGAGAGACAGAGAGAAAGAGTGGGGAGGAGGGCTTCACAAACCACAGGACTTGTATTTTCACAGCTGCCGTAAGCTCTGCTCTCCACAGAACTATCCACATGCACGGAGTCACACACATACACAAACACCTCAGATATGGGGCTAAAGTCGTGCTGCAGGAGTCCTTGGTCATGCCGTGCTCGGAGCTCGGGGCGGAGGTCTAATAAGGCGGTATGTTTACCAGGGTGAGCAGGTCACTGTGATGACCAGAGGATCGATTTCTCCAAGTAGGAAAGAAAAGCTTGAGTGGAGGGAAATGACAAAGCAGATTCCTCGGCATAAGAGCGCAATAAAAGTGTGCATATAGTGAAAGCTTACCAGCTCTGGACCAATAAATCTGACTGCAATTCCAGAGGAGCTCTCTGTGTTTAGAAAAACTGACAATTTTTTTTTTGAAGAGCCTGGCTAGCAAAGGGAGGGAAATGGAACACTTTTTTTTTTTTTTTTTTTTTTTTTACATAACAAGGCCACAGACTTCTATTCCTACTCTTACTGGAGACAATTGAATTATTTAGTTCTTTCTCGGGATATGAGATAAACTGGAGCAAATGCGAGCTGATGATGTTGAGACCCAGGCATGCTCCAACAGATTCTATTAAATTTGGATTTAGAAAGACTCACATATTTGGGGCTAGAGATCACAAAGAAGTATAACTCCCTATTTGAAACTAATTTAACAGCTGCATTAGACAAGAAGACCACATTAGAGTTTGGGAAAATACTCCTGATTTCTTTCATCGGTAGAGTAAACACAGTTAAAACAATCTGTCTCCCTCAATTGTTGTACCGCTTTCTTTTCTAATGCATATACTGAAACCTTTTTTTTTTTTTTTTAAACAGGATTCTGTAATTCTTCCATTTATCTGGAACTATGAATCCCATAAGATGAAGAGGAGTCATCTGTGCAAGTGTAGGGTGAGTGGGGGGCTGGCCCCACCAGATTTCATGTGCTATTATTGTGCTATTATGTGTGTCACTTGGTGCTATTGTAATGTCTCCCATTGGTCTCAACAAATCATGTTAGAATTAAATTATTATTATTATTATTATTATTATTATTATTAATAATAATAATGATAATAATAATGATAATAATAATTATAATAATATTATTATTATTATTATTATTATTGTTGTATGAAAATAATCAAAATAATAGAAGACAAAGATCTATATGCAGCTCATGTCAACTTCCACAGCACACTACCCAGAAGTTTCATTAGAGACCCCACACAGCTGCAACACACACATACAGACACACATGCAGGTCCGTACCCGAAGTAGGCGTGGGACGGGGGCGGGAGGCTGCACAGTGCCGCTATGAGAGTGAGAGTGCTCCATGCCCGCACGGCGACTCGTCCATCCAGCATTTTGCAGCGTCTCTGCAGCAGACCATTGCGCTCCGTCTGAGCTCCTGCTCCTGCTGCTGCTCAAATCACACACACACACTCACACAGCTGCAATTTATACTGCCCCAGGGCGGGGTGAGAAACAGAGGGGGTGGGATGGCTCCTCCCTTTAAACTGAGAGAGAGAGGGAGAGAGAGAGAGAGAGAGAGAAGAAAAAGAGGGAGGAGGTCTTCTGTCTAATTCAACTCACTTCTCTATTTCTCCTGGTCTGTACTATACACCGCAGTGCCCTGCTCTCTGATTGCTCAGAAGGTGTTGATTAATTCTCTGTAACAGCAGCAGAGGCACAAGTTTATATTAGCGTACTCGTTAAAAATAAACAGACATGAGGAAGAAGTCTGCAGTGTCAGAGATTTGTGACAGAGGTAAAACTGTAACCGTTTTTTTGAACAGAAAAAAGAAGCGAGAGAGATAAAAGACAGGATTTTATAGTTGCTCTAAAGTAAGAGACAACAGAAGCGTTAAATCCAGTTCCAAATTGATAAACATTAAGCTTTATCATTCTTTAATAAATATAAACTTAAATGAATGCATAGCTGCTGCGGTATAAGAGGAGGTAAACGCATTAAATAATCAAGTCTTTCGCTTTTACTCCCTTTGTTGTTGGTCACATGGTTTGCTCCTTATTTGCATAAAGTTAAACTCAGCCCTTCCATATTTGCATCGCCAACGGTTATAGGACCACAAGGGCTGGAGGCAACCTTTTCATCATTGTGTAAAGAAGATCTTTAAGTGGAAAAGCAGCTCGTTTTGAAAAGACCATGTGAGGGGAAAAAAAGGGAAAATATGGAATGGTAAAAATTAAGTGATATGAAAAGTGAAAAAGTCTGAAGCAGGAGTGGGACGTCTAGGATCCTGGGATAAATGAACACACAAAAACAGCCCAGTTCCAGACATAAGACTCTCACCTGGATCAGAGCTATATGCACTCCTACAAGCACCTTTTCTAACTGTTCAGTGTATGTTTAATCACTCTCCTGAGGGTCAGTAATCAGCAGAACATCTCCTCTTCCCTAAACAAGGGTTCCTAAGCAGCACTGAATTCCGTTTGAGTTTCGCTGTCAACTTTATCAGCTCCATCACTCCAGCACTGAGCCCATCACCCTTCTTCAAGTAAGTGTATTAAGTTCTCTGTCGTACTGGGATTTCCAGAGATGACAAATCATGATCTTATGGAAAGAATGCAAAACTACTCACTGGCCCTCCCTCTATTTATGAGTACACTTCATCGATGTCCACTGAAAACCAAGAGTCCAAGTTTACTTTTGAGAATTTCACCTGAATACAATGAAGGAACGGTTCTGCTAAACTGCAACCATTAGGCTGAAACATCAAACTTATGACCATTAAATTTTGTCCTTAGTCAGAGACACACCCAGTTACAACTGAGACGACCCTCTTTTTGATTAAAGAAACCCAAACCATAGTACAATCTGATCTGCGCAAGGAAGATGACTGAAAGACAGTGTTTAGCACCACCTCTGGAGACTACAAGTATTGCTTCGTACAATGTGGATAGGAAGATTCATCATAGTTTATATCAACAGCACCCTGATCTACTCCACATGACTCTCCTACACATGTCGTTCATTTTAAGTAAGTACTGTGTTGTTTCCAGCTTTACACCAAAGAATACACACAAGAATCGTACCATTATTCAATGATTCTGCTACCTACTGTCCGGTATGTCCCAGGGTACAACCCATCATTCCTCATATGGAATATGAACCCCAAGATCTCTCAAGGACTTGCTCCCAGAAATGCTCACCTCTTACCAGTGAGCAGTTCTGGAACCAAATACACAAACACCTAGAGCAAGCTGCCCAAATAATTCACAAATATGTATACTGTCAATGCAAGGAGACAACAACCTATAGACCAGGCGATTAGATACGGGTCTCCACAGAGGTAAGGATGTAAGGATGCAAGGATGCTTCAGCCCCAAGCAGCAAGCAGTGGTTTTTCCAGTGTTGTTGATGTTCCGTGAGTGATGAGTCCCTGAGCATTATGGATTAACATCAGTATTGCTTTTGATCTTGTCTACATCTTGTACTTCCTGTTTGTGTTGTTTGCTTTTCAGAGCAATGCCTGGTGGCACTTTAGCCGTATGAGTTGTCTTGGTGTTAACTAATTATATTTGCCCATTTCCAATTTGTTTGTTAGATCATAATGTTTGTCTTTGGTTTAAAGAAAGGTCGGATGAAAGCAAGGATGGAAAGAATAGAAAGGGCCCCATATTTTGTGTAGGATAACAATAATTAAATTAAGCAAATGCTGCAATTGATGAAGAAATACTAAAGAAAGAGTTTCAGACCGTTTTAGTCATACAGCATTGAGAGATCCATTCTTTCCATGAATTTGGCCAGAAAAATCACCTACCTTGTTCATGTTAGAAAAGCTTTCCAAAGCCAAAACAACTTAATAGTGAAGGTGGTTGTAGATTGTAGGGGCATAGCCTGTAGAACATCACTGATTTACCCACAGTATACACACACACACACACACACACACACACACCAGCATGAATGCCCTGTTCCAGAGTTATGAACACAAGTGTTTCCTGTCTCTTGTTTTGCATGGTTTACTTCTGATCAGTTTCTCTGATAACTCACTAATCATTAAATCCTATTTAAGACAAAGCCAGATTCACTTGAGTCATGCATCATTGTTCATGGAAATGTTTGATTGCTCTTATAACATGCTTCAGGAATTCTGCTTATTCATGCCTTTAATACAGGGATTTGGAGAGACAGAATAAATAAACCCACTGACGAGAAATATAGTGACACCCCAAAGGACCAGGGTAATACATTTTCTACATTTCCAGGGCTTCTTGTCAGAGGGAGCCAGCTTAAGGGCCTTGAAGGAAAATGATGTCCTGAGAGCTTATTTCCTGCTACAGTTAACTGATACTGATAGGCTGATTTTGCGTTCCCAAATTGCCCATGGTGTGAGAATGAGTGTGTGAGTGAGTGTATGTGTGTATGCCCTGTGAAGGATTGGCACCCTATCCAGTGCCCTAAGCCTCCTGGGATAGGCTCCAGGCCCGCCGCGACCCAGGTATCCCGCCCCAGGCTCCCTCAAACCATTAGGGATGCCTTATTCCCAAAGAACCAACATTATCAACAATGTTGGCTTAGTTGATTGCCAAGGCAAATTCAGTGGCATATGAAATCTAGGGATTCTTCAGTCACTCACTTGTGACTTTCTTTTAACACCTAAAACACCACTCAGAAGAAGCATCCTACAGAATATAATGTTAATTTAAGCATTAACCTGTCATAAGAATTAATAAAATAGGGAATGATCCATGAGAACAGCGTGAACCACTGAGCTTTCCCAGCCCCTAATGTCATCAGAAATTGTTTATGTGTAGAAAGATTGATAAAGTGATGCTGTAGTTTATTTATCTGAGCAGAGAAGACATACTTAAAAAAAAAAAATAATAATAATAATAATAATAATAATAATAATAACATAGCATTTTGCTAATCTGTTCAGTAATGCATCGCCAGTAGATTTCTGTACTTGTAAAAGCCCGGAGACTCACATCAGTGTACAGACATGTATTATGAATTTAATATTACATTCGTGTGCCACGACACCAGTAGAGAGATTCAAATATTTTACCCCAGTTCAACAGTTGGATACATTTCACTAATTTCCTTGACAAAATCCATCTGTCTTCCCTATATATATTTTTTCCAATAGATATAATCAAATCAATCAAACCATCTAACCTCTATTTCAATCAGTTCAGACAATGTCCAGCCTCATACAATAGGTTGTAACTGAGCTGATTGTAGAGTTAGGAATAGTGAACATAGCTGGACATAGCAAATGTAAGAGCTTTCCGCTGTCTTTCTGTGTTATACAAATCAATTGCATGTGTATTGAGTTTTGTAAAGTTATTCAAGTGCTAACTTTTTCTTCTAAAATATTAATAAGTGCATCATGGCTCCCAAAAGGAGCAAGACTAGTGCTGGTGGTAGCAGCAGCAAGTGACAAAGGAGAAGAATCCATGTAGACGTGAAACAAGAGGCTATACTACAGTATCCCGTTTAGTGTTGGTAAAAACACTATATTGTAATATAGTAAAAGTATTGGCTCGTCTGCCTTTACATGCATATGAACTTGAGTAACATCCAATTCATAATTAATAGACAAGTACTGTTCTCCTGGCAACCGCCAAACTCAGACTCATAAATCAGATTGGCAGACAGAGAAGAGTGATTCATCACTCCAGAGAGCACGTCTCCACTGCTCTAGAGTCCATTGGCAGTGTGCTTTACACCACTCCATCCAATGCTTTGCATCACACTTGGTGATGCTTGAATGCAGCTGCTCGGCCATGGAAACCCATTCCATGAAGCTTTCTACGCACTGTTCTTGAGCTAAACTGAAGGCCACATAACGTTTGGAGGTCTGTAGTTATTGACTGTACAGAAAGTTGGCGACCTCTGTGCACTATGCGTCTGAGCATCCGCTGACCCCACTCTGTGATTTTACATGGTCTAACACTTCATGGCTGAGTTGCTGTCATTCTCAATTGCTTTCACTTTGTTACAATACCACTAACAGTTGACTGTGGAACATTTAGTAGTGAGGAAATTTCACGACTGGACTTATTGCAAAGGTGGGATCCTACCATGGTACGACGCTGTAATTCACTGAGCTCATGAGAATCCATTCTTTGACAAATGTTTGTAGAAGCGGTCTGCATGCCTCGGTGCTTGATTTTATGCACCTGTAATCATGGAAACGAATGGAACACCTGAATTTAATGATTAGGATGGGGGAGTGAATACTTTTGGGAGTATGATGTATGCAATGTAGTGTTATAAATTTGCACAAAATCCTAAATCACAAAATGTGTCATGCACTTTGAACAATATATACCTGTATTCTAATAAATAAACTATGAAATGTGGTCAAAGACAAGGGAATGGTTATTTTTCGGCTCAGGTCTTATTTAATTGATTTGATGTCCCAGAAAAATATGTATTAGACCTACAGATTTTTTTTCCTATATATATGTTTCCTCTGGGTAAAATGATTCATAATTATAGTATTAGTTTACACTGTTATGCTGATGACACACTGCTTTAAGTGCCGAGATAGAACAGCTTAATAAAGGTGAGCAATGTGTGAAGACACTGTGTGACAATGCTTTCTCGTATTCTTGCTCATACATAGGAAACTTTGTCTGTGACATAGCCTGATATATTTGTTTGGCATTTTGTAAATAATTTTTCTTTTTCTTTATAGGTAAAGGTGCAGAGCTGGTTGTAAAGTGGGATGTTGGTTGGAGCGAAGTCACCACTCACACATATTTACAGTAAAAAAAAAAAAAAACATACTATTTAAATTAAACTGAATTGAACTTGAAAAGTATACTTTATTAGGGCCATTCCAAAAACATGTATAAGCATTTCACTGCATATCGTACTGTGTATGACTGTGTATGTGACAAATAAAATTTGAATTTGATAGAATTGACTTAGCTTGAAAAAGTTCTTGACGAACTGGTGTTCCATCCAGGGTGTATTACGACCACCACCCTGACCAGTTAAGATGAATTAAGACAATTGTTAAAAGCACTATACAAATAAAATAAAATTGAATTGAATTGAATTGAATTAGGTAAAAAAAAATATTTTTTGATTAGTGGTGGCTCTGGCAATAAAGGCTCTGGGTGGTTGACCAGTGGGTCAGTGGTTTGAGCCCTGCCACTGCCAGGCTTATAAGAAAGGAGGAGGGTTGGGCATCAGGTTTGCAACCTGTCCCATAAAAATATCTATTGTTATAATAATGACAGAACCAGTTGCTCTATGGCATTAATTGTACCAGAAAAAAAATTACAATTACAAAAATTACAATAATTCTGTAATTGATAGCAGACAGAGAGACTAAAAGACATGTTCCAGCTCATAGGTGATGTAAAATAATATATAATTGATGACATTAATAACAATGATGATTCACTGTTATTTATTTGGAGCAATGGGGCTGGTGTCAAGAGTCTCATGTTTCCAAAACTGCAGAAATATTGGCATGGAATTCAGTAAAACTTTGGGTGAAGCTCTAAGCATTAAGGCAGTGTATGTGTGTGTGTATGTGTGTGTGTGTGTGTGTGTGTGTGGTGGGGGGTGGGGGGAGGGGTTTGACTTTGTAGCGCATAGACATATTTCACACATTATTCATGTTCACTTAAGTTAAACATTGTCCAGCAAAGTGCCACAAACTTTCTGAAAGTGCCTTTCCTTTTTCTTTTAGCTTTCTAGATTTGTTGTTTTGCATGATTCAATGAAAGTTCCTCACACATGTTCACACTAGCAAATATAATGGCTGGAATATTTTGTTAATAGTGTTTTTAATTCTCCAGGTAATATTTTGCAGGATGTAGATGAAATATTTTAATCAGTAAGCAAGATAAATCATTGAGCCTCATAAATCTGGGGGAGAAGTTTACTTTGGCAGGACCACAGGAAGTAAAGACTATCATTATCATTCAAAGACACACATGAGTACATTTTAAGGCATAACTCACATTTTCTTCCCATTTGTAAAAGAATAAATGACACACAGATATCAACATAATAGCCAGTTCCCAGTTCCTATGATATGACTTGTTTCAGATAGACACATAAAATGTAATAATTACATTTGTGTTCCCTTAAATGCAAATCAGAAACTTTGGCACGGATGTTTAACATCACATGCTGCTTCGAGCCACCAGTTGTAGCCTGGTGGGAAGTTTTTGCACTGGCGCCTTCAGTGGCTTGATACTTAAGCGAATGTGTTGTACCTTGTTTAATTACGCATATCACTGTCACTGACGGTGGAAACAGGATCTGCATGCCCTTGGGTGAAAATCACATAGTTGTACTGCTATAAATTTAAAACACTGATGAAAACACACAACAATGAAGAAATACAAATGGAGGTAAAGATGTGCTGGTGCCAAAAGAGATGCACACTGTTTAGCCATACTATTAAAACATCTCATTATTGAGTAAATAATATTGATTATCTGGTTACAGTCAGTTGATGGGATATATTATACAGCAAGTGAACAGCTGGTTCTCAAATTTTTTGATTTTGAAAAAGGAAAAATGAGCAAGTGTAAGGATCTTTGTGACTTTGGTAGGGACCAAATTGTGATGTCTAGGCGACTTCGTTAGAGCAACTACAAAAACTGCAGCTCTTGTGGACCTACAGAGAGTGCTTCAAGGAATGAGAACCAGTGAATTGGTGACAGGGTCATGGGTGGCCAGGGGTCTCTGATATACATGGGGAGAGATGGCTGGCCTGTGTAGTCTAATCAAATAGAATACTTTAGGTAAAACTTTTGAAAAAGTTGCTGGGTCTGAAAAATGCTGGTAATGACAGGAGTCAGAACACAGTGCATGGACGTTTGTTGAGTATAGAGCTGAATAGCTGCAGACCGGTCATGGTGCCGATGCATACCCGTGCCCTCCACCAAAAAGCTCCTACAATAGGCACCTGAGCATCAGAACTGGACCATGGCCTGGTTTGATGAATCAAGTTTTCTTTTACATCATGTAGATGGCCGTGTGTGTGTGTGTGTGTGTGTGTGTGTGTGTGTGTGTGTGTGTGTGTGTGTGTGTGTGTGTGTGTGTGTGTGTGTGTCACTTATCTGTGAAGGAGATGGCACCAGGATGCACTATAGGAAAAACCTTGGGTCCTGCCATTGACGCGAATGTTACTCTGACACATAGCTCTGTCAGCAATATAATGCACGCTCACACTCTGCACATATTGTTCAGGAGCGTTTGGTGGAACTTGACAATAAAGGTTGACAAGAGTGTTTGATGACCACAAATGTACAATAGTTATAGATATTAATAGTAACTGTTTAATAGGTAAAACCATTTAATAAGAAATCTGAAAGCTACTTACCATTTTCGTTATTATTTCTAATTTCCAGGAGACATTGGAGACTTTGTGCGGTGGGGTGATCATTTATGTGGGCAAGGGTGGGAATTAGAGTAAAAAAAATATGTTCATACACTTTCAGGTAAATCAATACAATTGTTGTTCCTTTCATCAGAGGGATCACGGCCATGAAAATGAGATTAATGATTTGATGATGAAGGATCTGCTGCCAGGTTTCTGTTTACAGACAGTCAGGTTTTGCTGGATCAAGGAATTATAGAGGGATAAAAAGTGAACGGTGCATGAAATTGGCTTTAACATGGCATCATGTGTTAATGGAGGAAAGATTACTTATCTTGATTCATGTGCAGGTCAGGAGCATGCCTTATGTTTCCTTGGCTCTATATGGTCAACATGGTGGGTTAAATGTCCACCGTAATTGTAGAACTAAGCTCAAACTCTGAAGCCTAGAGAACCACAGGGCCATATTTAGAGATATTCAGAGCCAACTTACGTACAGTCCTGTAGGTATGTTGACATGTGGAAAGATTCTGGCATTCAGGATCATAAGGAAACTCACCAAACACTGGAAGAACATGCAATCTCCATATACACTAACCTAGGCAGGAATCAAACCCTCAAGGTTTGAAGGTGCGAGACCACAATGCTAACCACTACACCACTGTGCCACCTTCTGCATATTTATTACTGGTTTAGCACACTCATTATTCAGTATCACATAGAATAGCATTTGACCCAGCACATGCTGCAATTTTCTTTTTCATCTGAAGTACTCAAGTGGGTTAAAAACAATGTTTTCCCAATGTGGTTTTGTTTGCGTGTAACTCCACCTTTATAATATTCCAGGAAATACAGTGGAACTGGCACTAGTGCGAACATCTTGGCATCCTATGGAACTGGTGTTTTTGTTTATGATCCTTTTTACTAAGTTAGTTTCTGAGTTCTCAGAACGGTTAGACAACTCCTTCAAACCGGATGGATCAGAAAGATAATTATTTCGAACAAAGTCCTAATGCCCTGAGCTGTTTCACCAGCCTTGCTAAGCTTTGGGATTTTGATTCAGCCCAGTCAGTGCACCTGTACATGGAACACTGCACTTGTCATCATTTTCAGGGAAGATGTTTTCGTGATGTAGACACTACAGAGGCCAACGTGTGGATACGGGCTGTCGCAGATGAAAAATGGAGCGGGATGAGGGAAGGATTTGGGCCGTGCGGGTTTATTAGCATTGCTTTACCCAGCACTTGGTAGCTAATGCATAATGTCAACAAGCCCTGAGCTCTGACAGACACCTGAATTCAGCATGAAGGTTTCCCCTACCTTATGTGAAAACATTTTTTGTTCAGGCTAGCATCACCAGAACTAACCACCAGAACTAACCCCAATCATTAATCATTTTTTTAAATCACAACAAGTTTATAGACATTTATCATAAGCTTCACTTTCTGCCCAAAAACAAGTGGAATAATAAGGCCAGTGCTATACTCTTCACAACTGCATGTCAGAAACTTGAGGTTTGAGTGTGTTTGCCTGAATAAGGTTAAGGCTGTTCAACAAGTAATGTAATGAGTAATTTTAGTATTCAGTATGCATGGCAATCTAATGCTAGTTCAACTCTCGATATACAGTTAAACCTTGAATTGTGAGTATAATTCGTCGTTCCGAAAGCGTGCTTGTATATCAAATAATATACATTTGTATATTAAAGTGAATTTCCCCCATACGAAATAATCGTAAACTCTGACGATTTGTTCTACAACCCAAAAATATTCATATAAAAATAATTAATACAAAATATAAAGTAAAAATAAAACAAGTTTTTAAAACAAGAGAGAGGTGAGGAGAAAGAGGGGATGTGGGCTGCTGTGTAGGACGACTTTCACACACACACCTGCGTGCACACACACACACACACACACACACACGTACCAGTTTACCAAATCTCATCCAACCA
>JAOVVB010000043.1:325134-349016 GCA_028570985.1 Heterobranchus longifilis
TGATTGTGTAAAGCTGCTTTGGGACAATGCCAATTGTTAAAAGCGCTATACAAATAAAATTGAATTGAATTGAATAGTAGTAACTTAATGTGGAGCCCCCTAGTGACGGGGAGGAATTGGCCACGACTAAATTAGGGATTTAGAAAATCAGGGAAAAAAAAGGCGGCGGAGTCCGCGCGTCTACAGCAAACCTGAAGTCGACGTTCAGAAAGTCTACTCTTCCCGTTAAAGACTCGCGTGCAATCCGTTTCCCACCCGTCAGTGAAATGCTGGGTTCCAGGGTCATGTACTCAAACACACGAGCTCCTGCACTCATCCCCCGCACCATCTGGGAAAAACAAGGACATTTTATTTGACAGCTTTGACAATAATGTAGGTTGGTTTCAAGTTCAATACCATTATGTACGTAGATGTAAAGGGATAAAAACTGAGGACGTCTTGTTTAACAGATGAAGCTGCAATCAAGGGCCAAGTGCTGCGGTATAAAAGGAATGAAGCACTTATTCAGCACACCCTTGATTGTTTTACTTGTAAAATTGCGTGTCAATCACCTGCCCGAACAGAATAGAGATGCTGGCCAGGGATCTGCAAGGGACGAGAGGTGAAGAAGTGTCAGAAAGATGAGTGAGAAAACAAGACGTGGACGAGACAGAGATGTGATCGGGCTGACCTTTGAACCGTTTGCGAGGCGACCAGAAAGGACATGAGGTCACCCGGGGTCATGTCGTTATGCGCCATCAAGGATCCGCCGGCAAAAATAGTCCCGAGGACCAAACCTGAGAAGAAAAAGATTATTAAATAATTATGCGTGAATATTATTCTGTATTGAACCGCTATTAGTTTGGTTAGCCCTCACAGTTTAAAACGATGTTAGAAAGACCCTGAAACACCGCGATCCCTCTTCCTAATGCCTCGTTCATCGCAGCAGATTTCTCTACCTCGGTGGCGTACGTCCTGTAGCATAGAGACGACAAATATCACAGTCGCGCAATAACACACAGTTCATGATCGCTGCAGAGTTCTTCATTAGTAATGGACCTACTCCAGTTCTCGGTCCTCCATGGCGAAGGCTCTCACTGTCCTCACGTTCCCGAGAGCTTCGTCGGCGACGCCTGTAGCTTTCGATACCTATGAGACACCGAAACCGGATGAATGCGGCTCATATTCTTATAGGAACCTTTCCTGAAACCTGGTTGTTGTCAAAAAAATTTTATCATGAACTAATTCCCGACCTGTTCCTGGGCTTGGCGAGAAAGCTTGCGCAGGAAGGAGCCGATGAGGGCGCCAGCACCGACGAGACACGGCAGCACCACCATCATCAGTCCCGTCAGCTTCGGAGAGATGACGTACAGCGAGACAAAGCAGCCGACCGTCTGCGTGACGCTTCGTAAACCCTGAAACAGGATCGCGAAGCATACGGCAGCTTTAAATGGCCGTGGTATTGTTCCTACATCGACGACATGTGTATGAAGTGATAAAGCGCTAAAGGGTTAACGGTGATGTAATATTTATTGTACAGAAGTTGGAATTTTTTCCCGACATTCACCTGAGAGATAACCAGCTTGAACGCTGACTTGAACTCCTGGATGTCGGCGGTGAGACGGTTCACCAGCTGTCCCGTCTTATTGGCATCGAAGAACGCCACGTCCTGTCTGGACGGACATACAGAGCCTGGTTTAATTTGAAACGCACACTGGATCAAAACAAACCAATTTGGGTTCTTCAAACCTGAGCAGTGACGCGAAGAGCGATTTCCTCATCTCGGCGGCGACGCATTCTCCGACCCGGGACAGGAGGATGATGTACCCGGTGGTCAACAAACCCTGAGGAGCACACGTTTCAACATGGATTCAGTTTGTCTAGCTTACTTAACCCAACGAATACATAAACCAGCCCAGGTGCTCTTGGCTAGCTTATCATCACACTGGGCTAATTCCAAAAAAGGTAAAGGTGCACGTTGTTTGTGTGGGTAAAGTGTGTTTATGTTCCCAGTATAATGAATTAGGGAAGTGGAGCAGGTTGAAGAATCGTACCTGGAGGCCATACAGGCTGAGCAGCTTGAACGCGGGTGCGCGGATATCCCTTAGGTAATTTCCAACGTTTTCCCTTGTGTACCGGGCGACGACGTTCACCAGGTCCCCGAGCATCAGTGGGATCTGGATGTTTAGAGCCGCTGCTCCAAATGCAAGCTGTAAGAACAAGAATTTTTTTTTTTTAATCAAATCATGGTTAAAATTTTGAGGTGAGAATTTTGCTGATAAGAAAATTCTAGCTGTTAATCCCAGATCAATTAAGATTCCCAGACTACTGCCTCAGCATCTTGGTTTCTATTCTGTTATGAGACAGAAACTTGAGAATCAAAACATCAGAAGAAGTTGAAAAGCGAAAATGTGTGCCTTTTCCCCCTCCCTCATATGTGAACTTATGTCTCCACCCTCAATGCTGCCCCTTTGCTTCTCAGTGTGTTGCAGGGACGGGAATCACCACGGACGACCCGACGCTATATCATCACGATACCTCGGTGCCGATTCGATTTGTATTGCAATTATGTTAGTATCACGATTTTATAAATATCCCAGTTCTATAGATGCTGTGCTGCCTGATAATATGTGAATAGTTTAGAGTGCACCACCTGTAGGATGATGCAGGAACTGCAACATTTTACCACCTCAGATGCAAACGTAAATAAATTTTTTAAAATTGATTTTGGAGTCAGTGTGGCGATAATTAAAGATAAAAACATGAAACACGACATACAACAATGGCCCCGATTAGCGCGAGGATCTGTGGGCGGACGAACTCCCAGAGCAGCGCCCAGCTGAATTCTGGGATCTTCTCTTTAGCTTGTGCCTTAGCAGGAGGTTTGTCGTCGTTGTTGTTGAAGTCGGTGCTGCAGTGAGCCACCGTGCCGAACAGCCTCGTTGTGAGCGTTAAAGCGGCCGGTCCCACCGCAAACGTCAGGGCCAGTCTGGGCGACTTGAGGCGATGCCGGGTCACGAGTCGGAGCGCTTTTTGAGCCTTGGTCCACATCTGGAAGACTGCAGTGGTGGTGGTGGTGGTGCGCTGGGATGGGGATTGAGTGGTGGTCCATTGGCGTGAGCAACGTCCATATCTGTGAGAAAAGAAATGATGTCATCTTGTTAATGCATAAAACACTTGGGGGCATTAGGTTATAGAGAACATTATAGTAATATCAATTTTTACAACAAGTCTGCTGCTTCGGGGGTTTTTAAGAACTTTTTGTCAGATGTTACTCTGGTATACTGAAGAATAATTACATGTATTCATGTTTTAATGGCTTTTATTGACAATTAAGTGTATGCAAAGAGTCAGTATTTGCAGTGTTGATTCTTCTTTTTCAAGACCTCTGCAATTCGCCCCGTCATGCTGTCAATCAAATTCCGGGCCACATCCAATATAAGCCTTAGACACTTTGCTTGTAATTACACTTCAGTATACCAGAGTAACATCTGACAACAAGATCTAAAAACACTGAAGCAGCAGACTTTGTGAAAAATGTACATTTGTGTCATGCTCAAAACCTTTGGGCCCCCGGCTGTACAGTGATGTTAAGAAATATTAGTCTAAAGGTCGGAATTGTGGATTCTGGTGTCTGTGGCGAATCAAATGAACCGACTCGAATCAAATGAACCGACTCGAATCAAATGAAACTACTTGAATCAACTGAACCGACTCAGATTCAGTAAAGTGATTCAATCAGCCTTAAAAGTCTACAGTACATGTTTGAACATGTTGATTTGGTCTGATTTAAAGCGACAGCGTCTTACATCTTACACACACTCACACACACACAAGAACACAACACAGCAGACGTGTGACAGATGTTTATCAGCCCTGTTTGTGAATACACAGAGTGAATAAACTCTCATACCGGCTGGACAGCAGCAGCAAATCCCGGCCTTTACTGACATTATATCGCAGGAATCGATCCGAACCTGGTGTCAATCGACTGCAGCGCAAAATATGAAACATGATCACTCTCTCATTCGACAGATGTTTTACTATTTTTTACAATAACGACAATTTAATTCAAAGCAGGCTACAAAAATCTATACGTGCGCCGCCATTTTTAATACAGGTTTTAACACCCCCCCCAAGTGTTACTGGAACAAATCCCGCCTCCTTGCTCTAAGATTGGCTAGGAGTGGTTACAGTGCAACCGGGTTCTGTTCTATGATTGGATAATCATTTGTACGCACGCGCAGACTGATCCATCCAGCCAATAGGAAGGCACAATCGAAAGACGGGTACGATAAGAAATTTAGAACACACCTCTAGTCCGGTTTGACGGTCAGGTGGTTATTTTATTTAACTGCCGCTAGAGGGCGGAGGAAGGTGAAGGTTAAAATATTATTATTAAAACTACTCATCTTCTATACTACCGCTTTACCGCTCCTGTATTCAGGGTCGCGAGGGGGGTGGAGCCTATCCCAGGAGGCTTAGGGCACGAGGCAGGGTACACCCTGGACAGGGTGCCAATCCTTCACAGACACACATACACCCACTTACACACTCCGGGCAATTTGGGAACGCCAATTAGCATAATCTGCATATTTTTGCAGGAACTGTGGGAGGAAACCGGCGTACCTGGAGGAAACCCACCAAGCACGGGGAGAACATGCAAACTCCATGCACACAGAGACGGGGATCGAGCCTGGCAGGGAATCGAACCCGGACCCCCCCCCCCTCACATCTCTTTTTTAATTTTATTTAAGAAACATATTGTACATTTTCAAACTCCTCTGATTTTTTTTCTGGCACTTCTGAATCATCCAATAAATCATTTATATCTTTAGAATTTTTTCATCTTCTTCTTTTATTTTTCTTCATTTTTCTCCTGACTCACCGGTGAAACTTCTTCTGAAAATTTGTATTTATTTATTTATTTATTTTTATGAATATTCTGTATCTTATGAATTTTCTGAATCTTTAATCTCTTCTAAATTTTATTTTGAAAATTTTGGATCTCCCCTGTCTTCTTCTCCTTCTTTTTTTTCTTCTTCTACTTGTGTTATTTATCATCACAGGAATTATTTCAGAAACTGTGGGTCGACTAAGACGGAGCTGCCAAACACAAGGTTTTTGGTTTCAGAACAGGTAATAACAATTAGTTTACTGAACTTTAAGTGAAGTTATAGCAGAGTAAAGCACAGGCACGAGGAGAGAGAGAAAGCCCTCATCAGTGGAACACAGATAACACAAGTCACCATGGCAACAGGAGGCTCGAGCCTCCTACTGTTCCATACTGGAGTTATAAATATTAATGAATGCACAATGTGAGTATACTGTATATTTTAGAGAGAAAAAAATGTCCAGGAGACAGAGACCTAGTTAGAGGTTAGATAATAATCAGAGCCTCTAAGGGACACGCAAGAAAAATACATATCAGAAAAAAGGGTATTACAAATTTGATTTCAATCATCATCATCATAACTAGCACACAGACACAAGAATAATGCATAAATAAGCTTTAGACTGATGCTGAGATTTAATAATTGATGAATATCGTGCTAAACCTGGTTATAACAATGATTTAAGTCCCGCTAGATTAAGTTGCGCTAGATTTTTAACCAATAGATTAGACTAGATTAGACTAGATTCATTTAACCAATCATAACGCAGAAGGCGGCATTTATCGATCACACACAGATGGTTCATAGCTGTGCAATGTATAATACATAAATGTATTTATTATTATTATTATTATTGTTTACTTTACAAAAAATTAAACAAATGAACATTTTATTTGTTACACAAAAGCATCAATCTGCAGATTTACAGTTGCAATAAAATGAATTTCGAAATAGAAATGTATAAAGGGCTCGCCACAGCGGACCATCCGCTTTGCACAACAACTTTACACAGATTTTAGTCCGGCTGGTCTTCCTGACGCAATCCTCCCATTTTTATCCAGGTGTTCAGGCACTTGGGTTTGGGAAATGGGTGGGAATTGAACCACTAAGCCACCAGTGCCAGAAGTGTATAAAATGTATAAATGTATACAATGTATATTATTTCACACTTAACAAATCTAAACTGTGGGCTGATAAACTCTGAGCTTCGGCTGATATAAATAAGGTGATATAAATTAGTTTACTGAACTCTAAGTGAAGTTAAACCAGAGTAAAGCACATGTACGAAGGGAGAGAAAGCCCTCATCAGTGGAACACAGACGACACACGTCACCATGGCAACGGAGACTGAAAGCCTGAAGGCTTGATAACGGTTTTGCAATAAGTTTTTTTGTTATTTCACTCATAATCCTCATCAGCATCGAAAATCCATAGGAGGAAAAAAAATCTTCTTAAAAATGTGTAGAATCATTTTAATTTATTATTTTCTTTTTTTTTTTTATGAGATCTTGCAAACCCAGGATGATTCGTACACTTTCAGGTTTTTTAAACTGTAAAAATATCAGATATAATGTATAATATCATAAAATATTTAATATACAAGGCATAATATCATACAATATATAATATACAATGCATAATATTAATACAATGTATTAAATTATTTGGAACGTGCAATATATAAGTGTATAAGAGGGAAAGAAGAAATGGTGTGTGTGACAGCAGCAGTGGTATTGTCCTAAAAGTTGTAAAGTGCAAAGTTTTTTTTTTTTACCCTTTTTTATTTCCTTCTATGTATTTTTTTTCTTTCTCTATAGGCTTAAGATAAAGATTTAGAAAAGCTCATGGTAAGTTAAAGTAAGTCTGCCAGTGAGCAGGTTAGTCATTGAATATGTTGCCATAGTAACTGACTTAAAAAAAACCCAACTCCTCCAACTTTTCAGTAAACAAACAAACAAGCCAACAAACAAACATAAACAAAAACATTTTTCTACTTTAACATGTAAGCAAGCATACATTATTATTATTATTATTATTATTATTATCTGTATATATAAATATTTGCCTTCTGTGATAAAAGATCTAATAATATAAGAAAAATGACGGAAGTGACGTCAGCTGTACGTCACCTTGACGACACGGAGGTCTGTTGACATGTATGTTTTTGTTAAGGAGAGAAAAGCGCAACGGCACAAAAGCGCTGAGGTCCTGCTGGTGAGACCTGAGTTTATTAAACATTATCATTTATTTAAAATTGTATTTTTTGCCAAATTAAATATTACATTCATCAAGAAAGTATAAAGCGTGCAGACTGAGTTAGCTGTTCGTGTAAACCGTATTGTGAGTTATTTCCCCAGCTAGCTGTTAGCTTACTCGGTTAGCCTAAAACAGGATGATTTTTATTTGCATATATATTTTTTTTATCTGTAAAGGTTTTAAACTAAAGTAAAAATGTTTAACGTTATCTCGAGTGTGTGTTTTTTCATGCGTATTTTCATCTTTAATAAATCATCGTGTCATGCCGCTGGGATGTTGGTGGTGTCTCATTCGCCCTCCTGTTGGCTGTATAGGTGCGCTACCTAGGCGTTATCCTTCAGGCTGTGTAGTGCACTTCGAAGTGGTGGAGTGGGAGGTTTAGGATACGGTCTCTCGCAATGTCACAGTTTGGGCTGGTTTGATATCAGATAGCTGTGTTTATCTCCAGGAGAAATATATAATAAATATAATAATGAAGTTCAAAGCATAGATATTGACATAGCATTAGTTATCTATTAAACGTGTATTTTGTTTAGCCTGGGATGAAACATGTTTCTTTTAAAAGAAAAGGTAAACAGGATGCTGGAGAATATGACTTCATGTCCAAGTTATTTTTAAACTTCTGAGAATAAAGTTCCAGAGATCAGACTGGTGTTGGTCAGAGCTGTCGTGTAAATCACTTTTCATTCCATCGTCCTTGTTGTTTTTTTTCTCTTCCTTGCGTAAGGACCTGTGATGAACGACTGAACGTGAGAGAGAAAGAATGTGAAGAGCCATGGCTGACTTCGAAACCTACCAGGAGTACCAGAGACTAGAGGATTACGAGGAGGACTCGCCTCCGGGAGAGGAGGATCTGTTGATTCATGTGCCAGAAGGACTCAAAGGTATCAAGAGGAGATCATGGCGGTATTCATTAGGAGACAGGAGACGGGGATCACCAGGGATGACATTATCATGATACCGCGATAGCGATTCGATTTGTGTTGCGATTCTATAAGTATTTAGAATTGTAAAAAAATATATATATATATAATCTCGAAACTTATAGAACTGTAATAGAATCGGAATTTTTATATACATAAAAAAATCTGATTTTATTACAATCCTGAACAAACTTCAACACTTAATTCACTCCTACCACACGATGCTGCGCTGTATGAACAGGTACACACTCAAATGATTGAAATCATCAAACAAATGCATTAATTAATATTACACATAGATAACCTAAGTAAATACAAAAGCAATTTTTCAATGATGACTTTAAACGACTTTCCATAATTGATAGAACCATGAATTCTGCGCTCAACAAAAAATCCTGAAGGAAAATGTCTAGCCATCAGTTTGTGACCTCAAGCTCAAGCGCGCTTGGGTCATGCGGCAGGACAACGATCCAAAACACACCAGCAAGTCCACCTGTGAATGACTCAAAAAGAATCAAAATCAAGCTTTTGGAGTGGCCTAGTCAAAGTCCTGACTTAAATCCAATTGAGATGCTGTGGCAGGACCTTAAATGGTCCGTTCCTGCTTGAAAACTCTCCAGTGTGGCTGAATTGAATCAGTTCTGCAAAGACAAGCGGGCCAGAATTCCTCCACCGTGATGTGAAAGACTCATTGCCAGTTTCACAAACGCTTGATTGTAGTTGTTGCCGCCAAGGATGGGACAAGCAGATATTAGGTTTAGGGGGCAATTACTTTTTCACGTAGGGACAGATGGGTTTGAACAGCCTTTTTTTTCCCGTAGTAAATTAAATCATCATTTAAAAACAGCTTTTTGTCTTTACTCTGGTTATCTTGGTGTAATATTAAAATTTGTTTGATGATCTCAATCTTTTAAATGTGACAAATATACAAATAAAGTTTTTATAGTGTACTGGTCCTTGTTTTGGAGTAAGCCAAATTCTTCTGAGGCTGGTTTCTGGTGCTCCACTGTATAAAACGTAAATATATCATTGAAAGGGCAAGTTCTGATATATACATATATAATTATGAACAATAAAAATAGATTTTTGAGTCATATATGAATTGCCACACAAAAGAATTGTGATCTGTACACGAGTTGACTTTTTTTTCTCCTCCATTGCTAGTATTCGTACCTGATTGCTACATGACCTGCACTTGGTGCTGTGTCATGCAGCGGCGCTTTAATGTAGCGCTTATGTATGATTTCTTAATTTAATATTGAAATCTGTGTAATATGTTTGTTGTTACTGAGGAAACCCTTTTTTCTTTGCTTTTTCCTAGATTCCTGGCACCATATCAAGAACCTTGACAACTTCTTCACAAGAATATCCTTCCGTTATGTTTCTGTTACCTGTAATGTTTCGTAAAAGATCAGTTACTAGAAATCATGTTTATTCCTTAACCGAGCTTGTGTACATATATCATTTCCATCAGAAGAATGGATTCTCCTGTATGATGATGTCCGAGTTCTTTGAGCTCGTGTGAGTAGCCTTTATTCCTTGTACACCGCGGCGGTCTGCCTACTTCCGTACTAATAACACATGAGCTGATGAGGAGTTCAAATGGAGCTCCTGATGAAAACCAATCAGATTTGAGAAGTGACCCGAGGTTCTCTCATCCTTTGCGTGTTGCAGGCAGTTCCTGTTCGTGGTCACGTTCACCACCTTTCTCTTCAACTGCGTGGAGTACGACGTGCTGTTCGCCAACCGAGCGGTGAACCACACCGGGCCGGGCGTGAACCCGCTCGACAGGACCAAGGTCACGCTGCCGGACGCCATCCTGTCGTCTGAGCAGTGCGCCGAGAGGTCAGTCTGACGCTTTTATCAGCTTGGTTTCTGAAAGATCATTAGATTTTATTTTACATTTATATTTCATTTACGTTGCAGTTCTTTAAGCATCCTACAGGTGGTGCACTATTAACTACTGACATATTGGCAGGCTCTACAGCGTCATGTGTGATCGGAGCGAACTGTTTGCTAAGCTTGTTTAGAGTCGTAACAAAATGATCTGTTTTACGATGTTTGTAAAAATCGCAATGAGCCGGTCCCTGGTGACTCCCATCTACTAACCTTTGAAACTTTGACACTGCACATTATTCTGCTCATTGTCTTGCTCATGACTGGACTTGGTTTCTTTTCCCCAATTCCATTTCAATTCTATTTTATTTTATTATTTGTACAAAATATCAATAAAATTATATATTTGTAATTTCTATATTTATAAATTTTTTCTCTTATTTAATATTCTTATTTTTCTTATTTTAAATTTTTAGGTTATCACGGTCGTATAAACATTTCACTTATACTGCGTACTGTGTATGTGACAAATAAAATTGTAATTTAATTTGATGGCCGTAATCCAGTCATAGGTATTTATTAAAAAAGAGTCAGCATTATCAGCGGGATGGTTATTTTGTTCTTAGCTTTGACACTGGAGACTCCTTCCTTAAACGTTAAATAAACATCTCCTTACTGGAAACATCACCACGTCAACAGCTGTACGGTTTTCTTTAGGAATTAAACGGCAGTGCGTTTCTCAATATATTATTATTATTATTATTATGCTTAGATCACGTGTGGCACCTAACGCGTCCCTCATGTACCGTAATCCGTCAACACCTTCTGAACAATCAGAACGGAGAATTTGAACTCGATTTCATCTTCATCACTTCACTTTTCACAGTCCAGCTTTCCTTTTTTTTCCAGCTCCTCTTTCTTCTTCTCTGCGATATCCAGCCTGTAAATAAACACTACCTTGATTGCGACACCGGCCGAGCGAACTTGCTGTCTCGGGCCTTGCTATTTCTGTGACTCTACATGGAACAGATATGCTTTCTGAGAAGATCTGTTTATCTGGTGTCCTTTTTTTTAAAATTAGGTTGTTTATTATTCGTCTGTTACGTAAGCACAGCCCCAGTGACCCTTTCTTTCAGGTTCATACAGTCTTTATTCAGTTCAACTCAATTCAGTTTTTATTTATGTAGAGCTTTTTAACAGTGGTCATTGGGGACGATTAAAATCATTGAAAATTATTGACACTTGTTTTAAATGTGTGAGAAAGTATGTCTAAATCAGAATGATCAGATCGACCCTGATGATCGAGCCGAGGGCGACGGTGCTGAGGGAAAAACGTCCCGAGGTGGCAACAGGAAGAAACCTTTAGAGGAACCAGACTCAACAGGGAACCCATCCTCATTTGAGTGATATCAGATAGGGATTGATCTGCAATCATACTGTGTGTTAGGAGGCTGGAAGTTCAACATAACAGATGTGTTTAAGTTAACATGAGGTCCAGTTTGGTTATTGGAGACTCTGTGGGAATTCCAGTCCTGAACTATCGAGCGACTGAGTCACAAGTCCACAGAAAACAGCTGTCCGCATTAGCCGAGGCCAGGACCGTCTTTATGGTGAAGTGGAATCGTCCCCAGTCTCCACAGGCATCCCAAACCGACATTCATTTCACGACATCTCCAAGCAGAAGCGGGACACCAGGACGAGTCTGACAGGTCCAGAGGGGGTCTGGATCACTGGCAGCTCAGGAGCGACATGTGTAGCTCGACAGAGAGACAGGTAGAGGGAAAGAGAGAGAGGGAGAGCGAGAGGAGACGAGAGAGAATGAGGAGAGAGGTGAGTAGAGGAGGAGGAGAGATAACAGTTAAGTATGGTCACAGTCACATAATGGATAAGGTGAATGTATATATGTATAGTCCGGCAGGAATAATTATGACAGCTTAACTAAAAAGAAGAGCCAGAAGAAACCACACACATGAGGGGGAACTGGGATGTAAAGCAACCAGTCACTTCACTCTCAACAAACCTGAGTGATCAATGGGGGGGATGACAGCATCTAATACGCGGTAATGAGAAGTGCCTGCATCTTGACACTAGCAGTTCACTGCAGCGTGAGACCATTTAATGGTTTATATCTCAAAAATAATATTTTAATATCTATGTGAAATTTCACAGGGAGCCAATGCAGTGAGGATAAGATCGGTGTGATGTGCTCATATTTTCTGGTTCTAGTTAGGACTTTCGCTGCTGCATTCTGGACTAACTGAAGCTTGTTTATCTACCTGTCTCTCTGTCGAGAGACCTAGTTAAACAACCAGACAGTGAGGCGTTACAATAGTCCAACCTAGAGGTATTAAAAGCATGACCTAATTTTTCTGCATAGTTTAGCGACAATATATTCCTTATCTTGGCAATATTTCCGAGGTGAAAGAATGCTGTCCTGGTAATATTATCTACATATGCTTCAACTGAAAGACTGGAATTTACAATCACACCGCGGTCTTTTACTGTTGCATTTGATGGAACAGAAAGACCATTTAATGTAACAGTGTGATCAAAACTTGCTTCGAGCTGAATGTGGTCCTATTATTAAAACTTCTGTCTTGTCAGGATTAAGCAGAAGGAAGTTAATTAACATCCAGTTAATGTCCACACATTGCTTAACTTTTGTAAGCTGTTTTTTCTCATCTAGTTTTGTTGAGACGTATGACTGTGATTCATCGGCATAACAATGAAAACTAATACCATGCCTATGAATTATGTTGCTCAGAGGAAGCATGTAAAGAGAAAAAAGCAGTGGGCCTAAAACAGAACCCTGTGGAACACCAAACTCCACTTGAGAATATTCAGAACACCATTTAAATCTACAAACTGATAACAATCAGAAAAAAGTAAAACTGCTTTGTGACAATAAGTGTTATTTCTACATTTCAAGAGGATGATAAGAGACACAAAACTGAAATTTTAAAAAGGGCCAGTATGTGAGATTTTTGTGAATGGTCTCCATGAAATGTGATTAAAGTCCCTATGAGAAAAATGCTTTAATTCCCACTCCTAGTTCATTTTCTTTTAAAACACTACACCCTACCCACTCAGAAACAAACCTTACAATAGAAACAAGAATTAGCTAAGTATGGGGAACAGTGAAGAGTTTAAGGAAAACCTTATTATTAGCTGTGGAGGATTCTCCTCACAACCCTCAATCAAGCCTGCCTGCTTTAACCAGAAATGTATCCCAACAGTTCCACAAACACAGTTTATTATCAACAGATTATTATTTTATTTATTTAACCAGATATTTTGCTCCACCCATACATATCCTTCCACACCTGGTGGAACTAACTAACCACAACTGGTGCAGCTGGTGACCAACAGACTGCAAACAACAGTGTAATTAACAGGGGTAAAAGCATATTTGTAAAATTCTTACCAGTACTATGTAGCCAAAAGGTGAGGAGAATAAACCATCGAGATGGTGGTCAGTCCTAAGAAACTTACAAGATTTACTTTCTTTCCACATATATATTTTGTCCATCAGCCTTTCCTGGGAGTTGATTATGCCATAATACACCTGATCCCACCTTGACAAACCTGGGACCACTGTAAGGATTATGTTCTTTGACTTCTCCAGTGCCTTCAACACCATTAGACCGGCAGTACTGGGGAGAAACTAAAGAAGGTGAACATTGATACTCCCTTGGTTTCCTGGATCATGGACTGCATGACCTGCCATCCCCAGTATGTCTGATTACAAAACTGTGTCCGAGACAGTGATCTGCAGCACCGGTGCTCCTCAGATGTCTGTACTGTCTCCATTTATTTTCACCCTTTATACATTTGACTGTAGATATAACTCAGTCTTGCCATCTGCAGAAGTTCTCTGATGATTCTGTGGTTGTTGGATGTACAGTATTAAGGAAGGTAAGATCTTTGAGTACCAGTCTGTGGTGGAAGACTTTGTCTTCTGATGTGAGCGTAATCACCTACAACTCAACATCAGGAAAACAAAGGAGCTGGTGGTAGATTTCAGTAGAAATAAGACCCCTGTGACTATACCTGTCCAGGGGACGACAGTGGACATTTTCTCAGAATACAAATATTGACAATAAACTGAACTGGTCACTTAACACAATGGCAGTTTACAAAAAGGACAGAGCAGGTTGTATTTTCTGTAAAGGCTCAGGTGCTTTAACATCCGCAACACCATTGTGTTCTATGTATTCGATGTTGTGGCTAGTGTCATTTTTTATGGTGTGATTTGTTGGGGCTTCAATATGAAAGTGTCTGACAGAATTAGACTGGGCAAGGTTATTAAAAAGGGATAGTGCTAAGCATTGAGCTGGACTCTGTTGAGGTTGTGGCACACAGGTAGATTCTGTCCAAAATAAAAGCACCCACTCACCCACTATTCAGTGTGTTCTCCAACCAGAGGAGCAAATTCAGATGTACAGAGCACCACAGGAAATTGCTTTTCACAGGAGACTCTTCTACCAATGGCCATAAAATTAGACTCTTCTCTGTATCCTTTACACAATGTGGATAGTAACTGTCTGTAATTATACAATATTATATTTGTTTCCATAGTCATTTACCAATGCTATTAGGCCTTACCACTTTTCGAATGCAATATTGATACAGTTAAACCTTGGATTGGAATTGAATTTGTTCTGTGTGCTTGTATATCAAAGCAAATTTCTCCATAAGGAATAATGAAAACTCATGACTTGTTCCACAACCCAAAATATTTAGATAAAAATAATTAATACAAAATGTAAAGTAAGAATAAAACAAATTAATCTGCACTTTACTTATGAAAATAATCCCGACATGTACATATGTATCGGGGGGTGGGGGGGGCAGTTTGTTATATGTGTATGTTTGTATGCGCATGTGTGTATGCGTGAAGATGAGAAGGGAGGCAGTGGGTTATGGCAGGTAGCAGCTCTCTCCTCACTACTATGGGTACGGAAATACTTTCATCCATGGCGTGACCGACAGCTAGTGTAATTAATGCCTCAAGATCACCTGTGACAACGAGTGATACAAATAATTAAACATCCCAGTGCTGTTACAGTCTATTATAACCATCTATGGAACGCCTCTTGTCCAATCAGATTACTGTCAGAACTAACTATTGTATAAAAATATAATTCAAATATTTTTTTATTGATAAAGATGATGTATAAGAATAGAATTGTGTTCACCTGACGTATTATCATTCCTTCACTAAATAGCACAAGGATGATAGAACTCTCTTTTTTAATAAAGGTGCAATAATGACAATGCACACAAATTCTGCCTTCATTTTAACCAGCCTATAATAAATATTTTTTAAAATCCCAAAGTGCAAAAAGAGTAGGTGCGTCCTGGGCGATTTGATGGACAGATCTTTAGCTCCGACCCCTGGCTGAGCTCGTTTCACTGTTCACACGGCCTTTAGATTGTTTTATTAAAGTGTTTCAATGGGAAATTCCCCCTGTCTGCATTTTTGCGCTGTTGCTATGACTTAACGCGGTGGTCGCTAATCACCGGGGCAAATTTCATCTAAAACACCACAGGCCTTTTGTCGCACTAACACACCGTGACAGTAGAAGCACGACGGGGGACTGAAAATGTCCTCAGGGTGGATGGGTGGGTGAAGCAAGAAGGCTAAAATGCCATCTCATACCTTTAAGCCGTCTCCTCATATGTATGCGTCCAAGTGTTAGAATAATGTACAAGGTAAGAACAATTCATTAACAGGATTGCACCAACTTTTTTTACACACTTTTGCAGGGTTATGTTGTGTTCATAGTGGAAGAAAAAAATATTCAACATTCAACAATCTGATGATTAGCATTAGATTTTTCTTAAAGCTTTCTATGAATGCCGTATTCTGATGCACATTGGTAGATATATGATATAGCTATAGTATAGCTAGTAGCTATTTGATATAACGCTAGTTCATAGCATGCAGCTAATCTGTTTCTTTCTTTCTCAGGTAAAGTATGAATGACTGAGAAGTCTTTTTTTATGTGTAATAATGTATTTTCTAGCAGTTCCCCTTCTCTCCTCTTTTTTCATCCCTCCATCCGCTGTCCCTGCCATGTCACTGTACTCAAGGCATAAGAAAACACACTTATATAGATTATACAGGCTGCCTTATCATAAAAATTGGGCGTTTTTATAGTGAAAGCGAATAGTGAAGGTTTCAGACACAACAACTCGCTAAGGTTTAATGTTTACTGCTAATGTCCATTTGGAAACACACTTTAAATGGCTTAGGCGGAGCATTGCGATTTCTACAATACACAATAATGTGAGTATTCATTTCAGAATCCATTAATAGAGACAGATTGGTAAAGTGGTGCCTCAGAGGTTATGGCTGTAAGCTTTTGACGTAGGAAGATACACAGCCAAAAACACACTGATGTCTACTGCTAACAAACTGCTACTGCAAAACCAGACACGCCCATGAGAAGGAGATAAAAAGGCTTCTTCATGGAGAGCCTTTAATTAGTTGGCCATAAGATGAAAAATGTTGACATTAGCTGTTTTAAGTTACTTGAAAGGGTTTTTCTGAAAACTTTTTGGTCAGTTTTCCAGAGTGAGACTCACATGCTAATTAATTAATTAGCTAATTGACAGGCTACAGTGGTTTTATAAGTGCCACAGGAACACTAAACCCTTCCATCTGTAGGAAAAATAATCACATCATATTGGAATAAAAGCTATTAACAATAAAATAGTCTGAAAAGCAAAACAATCGAGGGCTGATTTTAAGTTTTCGGCAAAGTCGGTTGCAACATCATTTTCCGCACCTTTAATTTCTCTAACTAGTTCAAACCTGCTGTTGAGAGAGAATGGCTTAATTTATATTTCTACACAAATACGCACATTGCCATACAAGACTGCACAAGACTTTACTGGGCTCATCTGTGGCTCTAGCTGCATGCTGGAAAAGTCTATGGCTGGTATCACGGGATTTTGTGCACAATATTGGTATCTCTTGTGTTCTGTAACTGATGATGTATTTTAGGTTTTTGTTCTTTTAATGAAAATCAATGTTGCTTTGTGTATAACAATGCAGTGTTGAGTGAGGAACACACTGTAACCTGTGGCGTATTTTAGCCATGAGTGATGAAGGAGCTGTTTAATTGAGACTGTGTAATTACAGGTCTGAGGTGTGAGTGTGTTTACCCAGCATTTAGGAGGATGTGCTTGATCCTCACTGACTCATCTCTTTGCCATGCTAACACTGCCATGTGCACAGTCTTGCAGGGTTACAAGCTAACTCTATTTAATGTCAATGTGTATGTGATCAATTCCTCGTAAAACAATCTTCTGAAATAATGCAGAGTTTTTAATCCGTCACATCTGCTGAGAATACTATAAATGTTCAGATGATCAATTTAATTTTCTGAACACACTGTACTACTAACACTGTCCTTTTACTGAATGCCCTTTTCTACTATTTTATTGATCACACTGAAAGATTTTGATGACAATCATTTTATACCAAGAACCAAATTACTGAAAACACCTTTAAACATAACTTCTAACTTTCTACTTTGATTGCTAACGTCTGCTATTTTTAGTGCTAATCTAACATTTAGTGGCATGGCGGTGAAGTGGTTAGCACCGTGGCCTCACACCTCCAGGATTCAGGGTTCAAGTGCTACCTTGGGTCCTTGTGCATGGAGCCTGCATGTTCTCCTCATGCTCGGTGGGTTTCAAAGACTTTAAATGTAAGAACATTACAAAGACTTGCAAGTCTAATTAGTCTTATAAAATTGCCCGTTGTGTGTACATGAGTGCGTGCATGTGTGCCCTGTGATGAACTGGCACCAGGTTCAGGGTATAGCCCGCCTTGTGTGTGGGATAGCCTCCAGGCAAAGCATAAGTGCTATAGAAAATGAACAAATTAATGACATTTATTATCAAATTGTTTATCATCCTGCTAACCTGCAACAAAGTTTCTGCCTACTCTACTCTCGTTTATGCCTAATCTACTTTCTTTCACTTTTATTCTAATTTGCAATGTTATGCTTGTCTAACTTTATTTTGTTTTACAGCCACGAGGGAAGCTGCATTCGTTCACGCCATTGCATCAGCAGGAATAGCATTTGCCGTGACCAGAGGGTGTGCTGATGGTTCAGCTTCGATCTGCGGTTGTGATATGATACATAAAGGTCCACCAGGGGAGGGGTGGAAGTGGGGCGGCTGCAGTGAAGATGTTCACTTCGGAAACATGGTTTCACGAGAATTTGCAGATGCACGCGAGAACCGACCTGATGCCCGATCTGCCATGAACCGCCACAACAATGAGGCTGGCAGGATAGTGAGTGTTTACAGCTAAAAGAAACTTTACTTATAATTACCATTTTACTAAAAATGCTTTACTACTGACTATTATTTTACAGAAGATACTTTATTACTTAGTACTATTTTCAATTAAATTCAATTTTATTTGTATATTTTAATTTTCCTGATTATACTACTGACTATCATATTACTGAATATACGTTTCTACTGACTACATTTTTACTTAATTGACTTTATCACTGACTACCATTTTACTGAACACACCATATTATGGCCTGCCCTTCAATTGAACATACAGAACCACTATATACTGTACCATTTATTTGGATATTCTTTACTTAGATAACTGCTAACCTCACTGCTCTCTCTTGTCTCTCCACAGTCCATTACCGAGCACATGTACCTGAAATGTAAATGTCACGGATTGTCAGGAAGCTGCGAGGTGAAGACATGCTGGTTTTCACAACCAGATTTTCGCAAAATCGGTGATTACATGAAGGACAAATACGACAGTGCCTCTGAGATGTTGGTGGAGAAACACAGGGAGTCTCGGGGCTGGGTTGAAACCCTGCGGCCCAAATATACCTTCTTTAAACCGCCTACAGAAACTGACCTTGTCTACTATGAAAGCTCTCCCAATTTCTGTGACCCGAACATAGAGACAGGTTCATTTGGGACGCGAGACCGCATGTGTAACTTAACATCGCATGGCATCGACGGCTGCGAGCTGCTCTGCTGCGGCCGAGGACACAACACGCGGACGGAGAGACGCAAAGAGAAATGCCACTGTGTCTTCCATTGGTGCTGCTATGTCAGCTGTCAGGAGTGTACGCGTGTCTACGACATCCACACCTGCAAATAACTCGAACTAGAAATTTGGTTGCCTTTTGTAACTGCTGAAGTATTGCTTTAAACCAGGGTGTGTTTGACTTTGCTGAGTGACAAGGCTTTCTTCAGTTCTGAATGCTTAATATAAAATATTGATTCTAGCATCTTCATGCAAAGCCTGTAAGCACGTAAATTTGTCACTGTGCAAATTCAGAACCTCTGGAAACCTTTGGATCACAAAAAATCCTCCCAACCAACAAAAACTTTTGGGTTGAATCTTCCACTAACAACCTGTGTCATCGTTGCCTCATGCAAAAGATTAAAGGGAAAGGGTGAGACAGAGATTGTCGTAGAGCTTGCACTGAAAAAAGGGGGCGTTCCTTATTCCACATTACTGAACAGGCAGCTTCTTTCAGAGATGTTAAAAGACCTTACATGACAAAAGGACCCACTTGAAAAGGGTCTCACGTTGCCTTCTCAAAGGGACTATCACACCATTGTGAGGACGTTTCACTCGTTTAACTCTCAGAGGGATGATTCTTAACCCGACTTCAAAGAATGAATGAGAAAGAGGGAAAACATGGCCGTCTCGAGGTCTTACATCTTAGACTACGGCGATTCTGGTGGGAATAAAAAAGAGGCCTTGTAGTGGCACGTGGCACGTCCCCCAGTGACACATTAGCTTTAGCGTCTTTGCTAACAAGCAGTCATTAGCGCTATATTGAATTCTTTTTAGCTTGTACAAAAGATGGATATTTTTATATTTCTAGAATGAGTAAAAGCATTAGTTACTAGCACTCAACTACTAGCACTCTGTTATGCTAGTTTCAGCATTAACAGGATTTTAAAAAATAGCTAAATCTTTAACAGCTCCATCACATATTCCTTTGATAAATAACTGTGGTATGCACTAGCCTGGCTAGCAATATAAAGCTAGAATGATCCTTAACACCTGACTCAATTAGGAGACCTTAGTGTCATATTTAATTCTTTTGTGCGACTATGAAATGTTTGAGTTTAGACAAAGAGGTTTCTAAAGCAATAAGTCTTAGTGACAAATATATTTTTATATATATTTTTGATAGAAAATGCTTTTATTATGAGTGTATGAGAGAGAGAGAGAGTTTCTTTAGTAGCACTATCTGCATAAGTATTTAATTTGTAGCAGGTCTGGCAAATATTTCTTTTTAAAATGTAATGTGTGTGTGTGTGTGTGTGTGTGTGTGTGTGAGGGGGGGGGTTGTAAAAGGGGTGAATAGCTGAGAGCAGGAAGCAGGCTGAGTACACAGTTAACGAGTTAATTATTACGATATGAGTACGGAGCTGTGCCTGAGTAAGAGTTACATATTTCCAAATTTCTCTGAATTCACTTGTTTGCTTTATGAATCATAACTAGACTTCGTCTCTCAATGTCACCGCTCTGTGTCCTTGTTGAATGTTGCTCTGCTTAGAATCCTCCTATAACAGGAAGATAAAGAATTAGTTGAGATTGTTAGGTGTTAGCATAAGACAATTAGCATTTCAGGTATCCGCTAATATCCTTTTAGTCCTTTTTGTTTTTGTCTGAACAGTATTAGCGATATTATGTAAAAAGGCTCTTCAAAATAAATCAAACACTGGAACAAATATATTACTGTAAAATCATTGAAAAGTTTGGAGTCCATACAAGTCAGTGTCTTTACACAAGGAAGGTTCCTGGTATTCAGAGTAGGGTTACGCACCTGCTTAAGAGGATTTTATGATTTCACCGGATTTCATGACTGGGGTGGAGCTGGCGACCGACGGTCAGCGACTGACAGTTAGAGACCAACAGGTAGTTAGTCAGACAGTTAGAAAGCAGTTTTAAATTCAAAAGGTAGCCAAAAGATGAGGAGAACAAACCATGGACGTGGTGGACAGTACTGAGAAACTTATGAAATTTACTTTATATTTCCACTTATTCGGCTTCAGAATATTATCTCCGTTAACTTCTGTGTTCTGGGGTTGAATCCCAAATAGCATTAAACGAGATGCTGGTGCACTATGTACAATGCACAATCCCTTGTTCCACACACCAAGTAGTGCCCTTGATCAAGGGTTAGAGAAGGATTTGGGATTCAGCCTCATGTTAGAAGCTATTTAGATTTTAAGCTTTCATTAGCCGTGAACAAAACAACACGATTCAGAACAACTTATAAGCGATCACTAAGGAAACGGCGTGTTGTTTAAGACGCCATAACGTTATCAGATGTGTGTTCTTACTGAAAGTGGGTTTGTTCAGACAGCTGCTCTCTCCTCAGTACTGCGCACCGTACAGACCTACTCTCACCCACGCTGAGACACACAGTTAGTCGCCCCCAGTCACACATATAGTTACACATCACAGTGCTGTAACTTTCAGCAATAGTGCTTTTTTCACTACTTTAATAGAAAGGCCTGAAACAAAAGTCGCTGAGGCATGCCTCTTTTTTTAAGAAAACCTCCGCCCCCAGACGCGCAACTCTCATATAACCCCTGAATAGTGCTACAGTTAAGTTTCAGCTCTGAATACTGATGTGTTAGATCTACAGCATGCTTAGCCCAACTCTGAATATTTAGATGCGGAGTGTGTTAGCATCAACAAGTGAGAAGCAGTAGCACAACTGCAAGTTAGCTTTGGATGTTGCTAGCAGGTTTTTACACTGTATTATATTCAAACATAGAGTGTTTAGATATAGGTGTGTGTGTGTGTGTGTGTGTGTGTGTGTGTGTGTGTGTGTGTGTGTGAAATCTCTTCTTTCTGTGAAAGACTATGTCGACATAGTTATGAACTAAAATGTGAATTTTTCTTCTGCTAATTTAGATTTCATCCAAATGGACAACTCGCTTCATTTTCTAAAATATATAAACAAATAAATAAATGAATTAAGTGTGTTTAAATAAACTCTTCAATATGTTCTATTTCTGATTTAATAATAACAACAACAATAATAATAATAAAGCATGATTCTTAGCAAGTAATTGAATAACATTTGCAAATTATTTAAATTGATAAACTTGAGAAAACACATATTTCCAAATTCTAGAGATGATTATATAGAGATTCTATTATTATTATTTTTTTTAATTCTATGAACTAAAACTAATGTCGTTGTCGTCACAATGAATTCCCGTTTCCTCTGGCTGTAACGTTCTTGGTTGTAAATTCCTGAGGTTCGTATAAACCGTTCCTGGAATTTATGGATTTGAGTCAGAGAATGTTTTTTTTTACGATTATTTATTACAGCGTAAATGTGTAAATTAGGAAATGTGTGTGAGAGAATGCGAGTGTGTGTAGGGTAGCAGAGTGGTGCGTGATATTTACCTCGGTGTCTGCTGCTGACTCACCTTCTTCTTCTTCTTCTTCTTCTTCACTCTGCTGTTGTTTTTTTTCCCCCTGACGTGTCGTGTCCTGCTGTCTGTTATAACTGTGATCGCTGTTTTAACCCCATAACTCAATAAATTTACACTGAACACCATAAAAGCTCAGTGTCTCGGGTTCATTGATTTCATCGTGGGAATGAAAGAGTTTTAAGGGAACGATAATAATTATAACCCCTTCACAATATTTATTCTGTAAATTACTTTTAACAGAAATAAGATTTTTATCATTTTGCTTTAAATCAAACTGTCTAACTTATAGCAGTGCTATTAAAAAAGACAAACAACAAACAAAAAAAGTTAAGAAAATAAATATTTCAGTATATTTAATATTGAATGTATTTAGAGATTTTCATCATTTCACATTAAACTTTTCAACTTTTTCCAGTGCTATCAAAAATAAATAAATAATACCCTTTAAAACCCCCCAAAAAGAAAAAAAAACATAAAAAAAAGAGAATATTTTTCTGTATATTTTATATTGAGTGCATTTAGAAGTTTTTCATTATTATTATTTTTTATGTTTGAGTTGTTTGAAATTCTAAACAACTGACATTTTAAAATGTCTATGTGTATACACACCATTTAATGAATATTTATTTAACTCTTTTTAAAGCTTAAATGACTATTTCATTTAAAATAGACGTAAGTAATGCAGATGTTGAAATGTAGATGTAGATGATGATGAAAATCCAATCCACACATTTTTTATTATTTCCTCGCTATCTCATGAATTTGTGTAATTATTTGAATTTCGTGTTCAAAAAAAAAAAAAACATAAGTAAGTAAACTGGATCGGTGAACAAAAAGTACATTTGATTTAACCAAATGTTTTGGAAATATTTATCAAATAAAAGTCATTTCAAAATCAAGAGCACAAGTGTAAAGTAATGTTGATGTAGGATGTGTGTGTCTGTGAGCAGTGTGTGTTTCTGATGGATATCTGTGATCAGAGTTAAATGAAATATCTCTTTTATATAGTCAGAGTTATCAGAGATAAAGCTAGCGGCTGAGGTTACAGCGGCGGCGGTGAGGTGGACGAGGAGACGACGTGAAGCGGCTCGCGGGGCTTCTCTCCGCATGCTGCTCAAGTGTAACGACCTGTGAAGATTCAAGAAGAAACTGCGCTGGAGCTTGTACGACTGGAACGGATTATGAAATTATTTCTAACACTTGACTGCACATAGCTGCCCCGGAGCAACGGAAAACTTTCCCAACATGCCCCACCTTCAGGCAAAGCTTTGGCTCCGAGTCAACCCTCAGTGTGAGAGTCACGGCAAGAGCCTTCAAATATACAGAGAGCGAGAGAGATGGATAGACAGACAGATAGAAAACGATGAATAGACAGATAAAGAAAACAGAGAGAAAGAGACCGGCAGATTTACATTTAGGCATTTGTCAGACGCCCTTATCCAGAGCGACCTACATTTTCTGAGTGATGGTTAGTTTTTTGTTGTTTGTTGCGTTGGTTATTTTAACATCAGGTTTT
>JAOVVB010000043.1:443201-453458 GCA_028570985.1 Heterobranchus longifilis
GGATAAAGCGGTATAGATGATGAGTGAGATGAGTGTTTTCTTTTGGCAGATGATTGCACTCAGACAACTCTCTAGAAATGTCTCCTGGTTCTTTAGGCAATTTAGGAAGACACTTGTTGGTGTTATTATCTTCAGGTCAGACATCAAATAATAATATATAGAGTGCCAAAGTGTATAAACCAGTGTTTGCACAGAAACTATGACTGCAATAGTTTAGAGTGAAGAAAGTCACTTATGTTGCTTATTATCTGACTTTTACAGAATATTTTGCCTAATTGTTCTGAAGGGTGCCAATACTTCTTGATGTGTTGTTATGCAAGGAATGTCGCACGACAAACCATGAGCGCGATTATGATTTGGCAGAGCGTGCCAGCAGGGTGCCACTACCCCTGAAGGGCATTAACTGTGTGTATTGTAATTTGGCATTTATTTATTACAGTGTTTCATTTATTAATGTACTGGAATAAAATGCTGCACATTTTAACAGTGTATAAATTTGATGCTGTGGAATGTCAAAAAGAAAAGTTAGTTTCTGTTCTCACTTAAATTATAAGTAAACTTGTCATTCCTTTACGCGGGCTGTCTCTTTCTCTCAAAAAAAAACCGGACCATGTGGAGTTTTCATGTTTTCTACATACTCAGTGGGTTTCCTCTGGATATTTCGGTTTCCTCCCACAGACCAAAAACATGCAGATTACGTTAATTGGTGTGTGTGCGTGTACCCTGCCTTGTGACCAAAGCCCCCAGCGACCCTGTATACAGGATAAGTGGTATAAACAACATGTTTTGTAAATATATTTATTACTAGTCTTAGATTATGTGGAGTTCCAGTGTATGAGCTGTTGCTATAGAAACAATAACATATTACAGCAGAGCAGCACTATTAACTTATCATTCACGTCCGTGTAACTGCATGTGCTTTTATAACACGAAACAGTCTAACAACCAATCAGATTTGAGCATTTGACTTCTGGTTATAAATGTAGTGAAGTTTTACTATACACATTATAGCATCCAAGCACGAACATCATATTTCCTTTGTTTTAAAGGATTTATTGACACTGTCAGAAAAAATATTTTACACGCTCCGTCCTTACGCTCAAATATAATTCTGTATCTACTGAATCTTTATATGCATCTTTGTCTCTGTCAAAATGTATTCATATACAAACTGTGTGTGTGTGTGTGTGTGTTCTTTGTATTACCTTCGCATCTTTTCCTCTATATGAGGTGTCAAGTATAATGAAACCTGATATCCTCCCCAGTTTGCCTTTGTTTCTTTTTAATCCCCATGTTGGCCTTTCACTCTCATTTCTTACTGAGGTCTACCCTCTATATGGATGGCCTGGTGTTTGGACATATACAGCCTGTTCCCATTGCAACAGCTCAGCGCCGTGTGAAGCGTTTCGTTAAAAAACTGGCTAATTTTAGCCGCCTTGCTTGCTCTTGCATAACTTGGCAGGAGAGGTAAAGAAAAACTGTGATGACACGTCATCCGAAAGCTTGCCATGTCTGTCTGTGAACTTGCGGTCTTGCATTTTTTTTTGTGTAATTTGCCTTGCAGATTGTCTACACAGTCATAGCTTTGATCTGTGGGGTTCATGTAAATTTGTAGTTATTTTGGTGATTTTTATTATCATTAAATTGAAAACAAATTCTACATCATTTAAGGTAGATTCACAATTAGTGTACATTCAACATTTATGAGCACCTTTTTCATAGGACTTGTTAAACAGGTCATAACAAGATTCCTTAACAAAAAGAATTCCTGATGGCAGGTGATAAAAGTGAAAGTAAAATAGGGACCTTTTATAATGCTGAACATCTGTATTTGATGTGAGACTAGCTTATAAATTACATGTAGGTCTAACTTATTTCAGAAGAGATTTGTAAGGCTGTCTGACACAGAGCCTGAAAAAAGAGCGAGTCTATAATGGGTTTGACTTTTGGAGGCCATCATGAGGAAGAAAGAAAACTAAAAGAAGAAGTAACAGCCACCAGGGCTTAAATAAAGTGCTTAACCTGAGGTTACAGGTACCTTACGGTTCCTAGATTCCTAAAAAGGCTCTCCTTGAGACAAAGTTTTATATGGTACCAATATAAAGTGTCCTACATTGGATATTTAATGGATTTTTTTTAAAGAACAACCAAAGAAAACCCATAAGAATATACAACTTGTCAGCCAGGCTGATCTAGACTGACAGGCTACAATAAGTCTAATGACTATTTTTTACCTTACAGATGTTTGGCCCCAACAGGGCCCCACAGCATAGTCAAAGTCACTGAGATATCATTTCTTCCTCATTTTGGTGTTTGATGTGAACATTAACTGAAGCCTTGTATGTGTGCATAAGCGTTTGCATTGTGCTGCTACCATATGATTTTCTCAACAATGAGTCGAGCTGCAGGTGTTCCTATTAAAACGGCTAGAAGTTGTATATCCAAATTGCCACGAAAAATACTGTAGATAAATTGCCACAAAATCAAGGTATTTAATTTCTGGTAAGCAGCTGCATTGTGAAGTGAAGAGGGCAGTCGAAAGGCCAAGGATATAAAAGAGTTCTGCATGGAATGAGTGGTCCAACGCCTCTCTACAAGTGTTCTTTAACCTTGCTTACTTCTGCAAAAAAAAAAGTGCAGCCTGCCTGGAGTATTTAGGTGGTAAACGTTGTGAAAAATCATAATCAACCAAACAAATGTATTAAATACAGTATAACTGTTACTTATTTTGTGACCAGTACATTTGAAAAAAAAAACAGGCTGGAAAAGAGTTTGTAGAAATGGTTGCCCTTTGCAAGCGGCATGCAAGCATGAACATGTTTACAAACAGGAAACGGATCAAATCAATGATCTAAAAATAAGCTCTTTAGTTCATACTTGTGCTTTTGCTTATCTGTCATCAGTTTGCAAATGATTTCCCAAGGTCGCACGGGACATAGAAGTCTATGTACAATCCTGGCAAAACACAATGTAGCATTACCAACATTTGATACATGAATATCTTTGGTTATAAAGATAGTCGCCCTGTTGTTGACTAGTTTAGCCGTCTTATAATGAAGCATGAGCCGCGTTCAAGTCAAACCAGGACTTCTGATTGTGGAGAATAGCAGAACACAGTTCTTTATTTCTCTATATAATCCCCTGCTCCACTAATGCATGTATCCCAGCGTTTCACCAGCACTTGGATAACATCAAGGTAGAAAGTTTTCTCAGTTTGCCAGAGCTATGATTAGACTGCCTGCTTAACATTTGGAATGCAGGCCTCCCAGGAACTCCATCAATGGTCCAAACATGTGGAAATGGCTTGGAGCGAGATTAGGACTGTACGAGTTCCTGTAACATGCAAATGGTGTTGGTGAATTATTGTGTGTACAGTTCCTGCAGACAGAATGCGTCTCAAGTATCCATCGATTTTCAAGTATAAGGTGTTCCACATTAATGGGAACAACTGCAGTTGGTTCTCAGCCACCTCAAATAGGATCTACTTCATTCAACGACACACGGCCTCCTTTAAAATGTTTACACTAATAGTCTCATCACCGTATTGTGCTTGTAGGTCTTTTGTCAAATGCTTTTATGGCTTCATTTAAAAGAAATTTCATCACAAGGCCAGATTTGACTTGAATAAACCTTGTGTATATGAGTACGGCTATGGTATCATACAATCATTTGTATTCTCACATATTTTATATTTCTGATTTTAAGCAATATTACATTTTTTTTAATCTAATATTGGTACAGTATCTCCAAATAGTAGGACAGAACAGGCCTTTCTTTACCTGTTCACTGGTAATTGTTCTGTCATCCGTTATGCAGTGTAGCCTGAGGCTTTATAAAGTCTTTCATGGAGTCCAGCCAGAAGAATGTGGCATTCTCGAGTCACAACTAGTTCTTCAGTTCTGAGGATTGGTTTGGTCCGATTTTTCTTCAGTCTGAAGGCAGTATTCCTCCTATAGTACCCCTAATACAGCTGCTTTGCCATCCTCTTAGCACTTTTGTGTAGGAAAAGAAGAGGTTTAATTTTGGATTCTTTTTTTTTTCTTCCTTTATCCAAAAAGTATATTTTATATAAGATATTTATATGGGATTCAATTTACAGCTCCAGAACTACCGCATGGGTAATACGCAGAGCTATTACATAATGCAGCATCATGCTGTTTTGAATGCTGTTTTGTTTATACTTGTTTATTGTCCTTACAATTACACCACAGAAATCATGGTGGTGCATGGCTCTCGTTGCGACTTGAGTGTGCAACAGTAATATTTGTTATATTAGTAGTCTGCTGCCAAATGTAACACTGTAAATCATTTTCACAACTCGGAATACACTCTCTGTACAAAACCCTAGTAACCATAGTAACTCCATCCTTTCTCTTTCTCGAAGGACTGTCTATCCTCCCACACTGGTCTCACAGCAACTGTCTCTAAGAAACTCGGATTCCTCCTTTCCTGTGTGTGTGTGTGTGGGTGGGTGGTCAGGGAGTGTGTGTGGTAGGAGCAGAGGACTAAAACAGGTAATGGTGAAGATAAAATATGTCATGGACACACACACACACACACACACCTACAAGCATCTAATCTTTTTGAAGAATTTCTACTGATTTGTGTATTAATGTTGCTAAATAAATCTACGCCTATACTTATATCTATCCTCAGCCCTGCAGCAACCCAAAGGAATCTTTTTCTGCTTTTTTAGTTTTTGTAATTTCTTTAAACACCCCCACAAGGTCGAAATGGTCACATATTGTATTTCTTGAGTTCCTGAAAGCAATGCAGCTGTGGTTAGGAACATCAGAGGCTCCCCAATGTGTTAGCAATATATATTAGAATCACATTTGAAGCTTTGGGAACTGATCAGTTTGAGTTTACCAATGAGGAAGTCAGGGTCTGGTAAAGGATGAATGCAATACTGCAGTGCTCTCTTTAGGTAGAGAAAGTAGTAAATCTGTAAATCCCACTAAACCAGTATCAGCAGGTAGTTGAGCAACATTCTGGGTAATGTGGGAAACTGTTAACCAAAATCCTAAAAGTTCAAAGACCAATAAAAAAAATGTAATAACGTTACTGTACAAAATAAATATTGAATGTCATTGATGATTACAATACAGGTCATGTTAATTACGGTATAATATTTTTTACCTTAAGTGGAGACAGTTCAAATTAAAATTTTATTTGTCATGTACACAACCACACACAGTATGATATGCAGTGAAATGCTTACATGGCTGTCTATGACCTCGAAAGTAAAGAGTGAATAGAAAAGGAAGATAAAAGGATGTAATTGCAATAAAAGGAAAATTGCACTAGAAGAATACAATTAAACTACAGACTTTCCAATTAAAAAAATGAATAAATAAAAATGTCAAATTAAAAAAATTGTGATTCAATGTTCAAATTTGCAGATTTACAAAAAAGATAGTAAAATATAATAAAAATGGAAATATATGAAATATATAAATTACACAGAGTGTGCAAAGTGAATTGTATGTAATATATTTTTTTAAATACACGGAACCTCAGGATACGAGTTTAATTCGTTCTGGAGGTGAAAATTCATCTTGGGATACGATTTTTCCCATAAAAAATAATGTGAATGCAGATATTCCGTTCCAGCCACAAAAACATATTACCAATATTACAAACAAAAAAAAAACGTGCAAAAAATCACGTAGCTTTTGAACGCATGCAATGTTGGTATCGTGGGTTGACTATTTTAAAACTGACAAAAAAAAAATCTTTAAATTATTAACCTCGCTTTGTTTGGCTTTCCACTGACACAAAATGTTTTAGAACAGCTCCCGAATGTACACGCAACTTAGCCAACCTTTGGTTTGGTTTAATTTGTTCGCTTGTATGCTGAAAATGCTTTGTATGCCGATGTAAATTTCTTGCGAAATTTCAATTCTTAAAGCGAACATTTGTAAGGGAGGGCATCTGTATGTCGAGGTTCTACCATATAATAACAAATCTAAAAGTATAAAAGAGTAGAAGAGAGGCAGAGCTGCAAGTGAACATCCTGCACTGTTCTGAACAGGCAGATGCGCGGTTACCTAGACCAGTGGTTCCCAAAGTAGGGGTCGCGACCCTCTGGGGGGTCGTGAGACATTGAGCGGGGGTCGTGAGATGATTTCCAAGAAATCAAATATTTTTAAAAAAAAACTATTATAAATATTTTATCCATAACTAACAAAATAAAAAAATTTGTAGTTAATAGTTATTAAAAAAAAAACATGCAAATTAAAAAGCCATCAGCCCTGATAATTTCTTTCCGTTTGATCGCGACCCCTGAGGTGATTACGACAGATTAACGACACATCAATAGCGTCAGTTGCAGCAGATCAATTTACAGCACCATGTTAAACATTCCGACATGTGCACGTAACGTGTAGGTAATTTTCATCGCTTTATGCTTAGGATATTATTTTTGTTGAAACGTTGGTTAATATTGACCAATGACAACGCAGATAGGCCAGTGGAGGAAAGCGGAGAAGCACCACCGTCAGAAAGTCTAACGTCCTCAGGTACGGAAAGAGACCGGCGTGTGCATAAAGAGGACATCCATAAACAGTCGGCTCAGCCTTACTCCAAGTGTCGAAAGTATCGAGAGGAATTTATCCAGTATGGATTCACATGCGTCATCGTCAATAACGTACAGCATCCCCAATGTGTAGTGTGCACCGAGGTGCTTGCACATGAAAGCCTAAAGCCTGTAAAAATGCTACGACACTTGAAAACTAAGCACCCCTCTCTTGCTACTAAACCAGTAGATTTTTTCCGGCGAAAGGAGCGAGAGTTACAAGGTCAAAAGAAAGTCCTAACTAAACAAACAACAATCCCCGCAAAAGCTTAAACGGCGTCATATGAGGTGGCATATTTAATTGCACAGGCAAAAAAGCCACACACGATCGGGGAAACCCTCATTAAACCCGCTGCTATAGCTATAAGTCGGGCTATGCATGGGGATAAACTGGCCCGTGAGCTAGAATCGGTGCCGCTGTCTAACGGGACTGTTGCCCGGCATATCTCGGACATGGCCCAGGACATAAAGTGTCAGCTGGTGGACAGACTGAAGAAAGGGAAATATGCTTTACAGTTAGACGAATCCACAGATATATCAAACTCTCCCCAGCTGCTTATATTCGTCAGATACAGTTTTAATGGAAAACTTAACGAGGACATTCTGTTTTGCACCCCACTGGAGGGAACGTGCACAGGCGAGGACATTTTCACAAAACTTGACAACAAACTAAAAGAAGATGGACTGTCTTGGAACGAGTGCGTCGGTGTGTGTACAGACGGTGCTGGAGCGATGCTGGGGAAAAAGAAAGGTCTTAAAGCAAGAGTCTTACAAGTGGCGCCTCACGTAAAATTCACGCATTGTATTATACACAGAGAAGCTCTTGCGAGCAAAACACTTGACCCAGAACTTAAACGTGTTCTTGAGACTTCAATAAAAATGGTCAACTATATAAAAGCGCGTCCACTCAATATCAGACTGTTTGCCACTCTCTGTACCGAACAGGGATCGGAACATGAGTGCTTGCTTTTCCATACAGAAGTCAGGTGGCTTTCGCGAGGCAATGTGCTCTGCCGCCTGTTTGAGCTGCGGGACGAAGTGCGCTTATTTCTGATGGAGCATGGGTCCCAGCTCGCTGACCACCTCATTGATCCTGACTGGTTAACAAGGCTAGCGTATTTGGCTTGCATATTTGAAAAACTGAACAGACTTAATATGTCATTGCAATGTGAGAACACACACATAATTTCGCTGAATGATAAAATCCACGCATTCAAGAGGAAACTTGAGCGCTGGACTGAGCGAGTTGAAATAGGAAGGATTGATATGTTTTCTGAGCTGGACGAATTCATGGAGGAAAACGAACTGAGTGTTAACATAGTGAAGAAGTCTATCACATCCCACCTTCAAGCCCTCCTGGAACACTTTAACAGGTATTTCCCAGACGAGGAAACAGCTCCAGAGCAATATGACTGGATAAGGTCACCATTCACTGTAACGAGGGCAAATCATCTTACATCGGACATGGAGGACGCATTGGTTGAACTGTCATGCGACCGAACCTTGAAGACAGTGTTTAATTCCAAGACTCTGGCTGAGTTTTGGATTTCAGTCGAGAGGGAATACCCACAACTATCCAAGGCCGCTATGGATGTACTGATGCCGTTTTTGCACTACCTACTTGTGCGAAAAGACTTTTTCGGCACTCACGTACATTAAAAATAAATACAGGTCGCGACTGAATGTGGAGGATGATCTCCGAGTCGCGGTCTTCAAAATTAACCCAAGAATCGACTTGCTGTGCTCCAAGCTTTGTGCCCACCCATCTCATTAGGTGAGGTGTTTTTTTTTTTTTATTAAACGAATGAGTAAATAACAATAAAAAAAAGTTATATGGTTGTTAGACCGTTGTGTTCTTTTGTGTTGTCATGCTCATGTTTGGATAAGCCTATTGGGGCATGTGAGCCGTTGCGCGCAATGTTTGTATATTTTAAACACTTCCGAGGATAGTGGGGGTCACGAGTCACTGGCACAGTTATTTTGGGGGTCGTGAGCTGAAACGTTTGGGAACCCCTGACTTACATCGATCATGTAAATAATCCACAGATATATCAAATCTGTTACTGTTAAATAATCCACAGATATATCAAATCTGTTACTGTTAAATTTAACCTAGACTTCCAACATGTAGTAATTTTTTTTATTCTGCACAGTGTGTCAAAGTGAAATGGCTCACAACAGTACACTCACACACACCCACACACACACAGCATAGGCATCTTAAAAGAAGGTAAGGTGGTAGCTTAGTGGTTAAAAGGCATTGTACTAGTTACCGGACCCTCCCAGGTTCAAACACCACCAGTTGGCACATGTTGGGCCCTTAAGCAAGGCCCTTAACCCTCAGATGTAAATGTAAATGCTTTTTGTCATAAACATTTATGTGCATACCCCTTCACACACTCTCTCGCCTTTACACGCCCCCTACGTGAGTTCCCACGGCACCTTCACTCCCGCGCCAAGCCCGCCCACCACCACCTTTCGCCAGCCGTGTGCCCGCATGCCAGCTAGGCGCTGCCCCCGGAGCTGCACGTGCACATTCCTTCCTTCCTCTTTCTTTCTGTCCTCCCTCCTTTAACTCTTTCCTTCCGAATTTTACCTAAATAAATTACCCTTTTTCCCATAAGACCTCACCTTGTGTCCATGCTTCATGGTGCCGCCCGTGCACATAGGGTCGAACCCATTACAATATATATATATATATATATATACTGTATATATCAATTCTGTCAGTAAATGCCTACTGACCTTATTAATTCTTAACACTCTTTTATTTATGTGCAAAATATTTTTGAGAAAATGCTTGAAAAAAAAAAGGTTAAAATTAAACATCAAGTTGTGGTTATTATTTCCAGGCAATTTATATAAAGTTTTAATCATCCAACCAGAAAATTAACCCTAAATTAAATGTAAAAAATAATCGCTAGACAAATTTTTCTTTTTAAAACTTAAAAAGAAAGGGGAAAAAATGATAGATTAGTCGATTAAATCATCATCATCATCATCCACAACATTTGATGAGCCCTAAAAAGTTAGCTTTCAAAGCATTAATTACGTTAGTATCTAAAGTATCTTACATCATTATTTTTGTTTTTCATAGAATGTATTAGGACCAAATTATTTTACAAAAATAACTGCTAAGAAGCTTCTTTTGATCAGTACTGGACTGTAAAAACGATTTTTTAAAATTCTTTAATTTTCTATTCCTCAGTAGCAGCTGTTTTCTCATCCAGCTAGATTGTCCACTACCATGTACTGTATACCTTTTTTTTATTATATGTTTTTATGCTTCTATACACCACAAGACTAATGACTTGTATATGCCATATTTCTCTTTTGGGTTATTTTTCAGTCTTCCAAGCTATTAGACTGAGCATGCTACAAATGAGGGGCCATTAACATGCTGCAAATGAAGGGCTGTTCACTCACACATACATCCAGACGAAGGCTCGTCAGCCAAGTTGCAGGTGAAACCATCTGTCAGACAGGCTGGTGTTTTTATAAATCCAATAGAGGACAGCAGAGAGCTGGAACATGGTGCAAAACTACTATCAGCCTCTGTTTAAATCTGAAATGGCTATACACTTTACTAAGAAAAAAACATGCAGTGTGTGTGCATGTGTGTGTGTGTGTGTGTGTGTGTGTGTGTGTGTGTGTGTGTGTGTGTGTGTGTGTGTGTGTGT
>JAOVVB010000043.1:453558-473046 GCA_028570985.1 Heterobranchus longifilis
TTTGATTGTGTAAAGCTGCTTTGCGACAATGACAATTGTTAAAAGCGCTATACAAATAAAATTGAATTGAATTGAAATGAATACAGAGAAACTAAAAATGGTATTTAACGTAATTTAAGGATTGAGTTTGTAATATATAAACAATATAGTTAACCTAATCATAATGTATTTCATGAAATATTTTTTTAATAATCATTATGTAATTCTTAGTATTTATTTATATAAACTTATATTTTTTAGTAATACAAGCCTGTACTTTGCTTTCTCAGCTACTGTATTTGGTCTTGTTCACAGCGTTGGTGTTTTAGCTCTAAGACGTTGCAGAGTTCACAGCGTGCTGCTTGTTTTTGTTTTTTGTTTACTTGGCTGCTGAATGCTTTATTCATGGTTTGGTGACTAGCGGCAGGGATTACTATAATTCTCTCCAGGAGCCGTAAATGCCGGTTACGTCTGCCAGACCACAAAGACCGTTTCGTTTTCATGCAAAAGCAATGAGAAAAAAATGCTATGATGTGGAAGAAAAAGCAAAGAAGGCAGGGGTAATTCCTCCAGGTGATTAACTTCGGCTTCACGCCGGGCTCTGTGACCTTTAACCTTGAAAAACCACAAACGTTACACTTACTCGCTTTCTCTTTTTTCTCTCTGCTTTCTCACAACCTAAAAAGCTTCATAGTCTCCAGCTTCATAATCCTCAAAAAAAAACAGAAAAACAGAGCGAAGAAACTGGCCAGTCCCGCCCACTTTCACTTCACATTTACTTAATCCTTTAGTAATATAAACTCCACAAACTCAAATTTTTAGCTTTAGTTTGTCACCGACTTTCAAACAGTCAAATCCAAAAGTATTGCCCCCCCTTCAATAAGATGAGCGAATCCACTTCTCCGTCACTATTCGACATTTTTATATAACATTCAGCAGCAGCATTGAGATAAAATGTAAACAGAATCCAGAACATAAAATCTGTTTATTTTATTCTTCTTGCAAAATCCTACAGATTCGATACAGGCAACAATCCATACAACGTAAACATATCAGAAACAGTCTAATGAACCAAATCCACTATGTCAAGCCACATTGTTCAACTCAGATTTTTTTGTTTAGATCAGCATTTGCACATCCTGACAGTTCACATTCATAATTACGAGTGACTTTTATCTGTGGATGCATCTGTCTTCTGAAACAGCACACGTGTGTGCATCGATGCGTCTTTACTTGCACCATCTGGGTTAAAACACATCATGAGTTCATGCGATCGCTCATTCATTTCAAATAACGGAAAACATCTGATTGGGGTTTTGCTCTAGAGGACAGCGAGCAGTTAGTCGGCTGTGTTTTATTGAGGTCCAGAAGAATGAGGAAAGACAGATGCCTCGCTGTAGCTGTTTGAGCACTGTTATGAAATCCCCAGCTCTGACCAATAATGTCAACAACCTATGCATGCATTATCATTCAGGTCACATTACCGCATATCGGATATGTATCCAATCTAGGACCACATGTTACTCAGTCTAATGGACCAAATCAGTCTGATGGACCAAATCCACTAAGGAAAGCCACATTTCAATTCAGATTTTTATGTCATAACTGAAAAACATCAGATCTGTGCAACCACAGAGCTTTAAAATCATACAAGGAAAAAAATTAGAATTGAGGCACTTCAGACTGGTAATGTGAAGACTTGCTCAGCACGAAAATCCACAAAACTACAGTGCAACCTCTACACATTCCCATGAAATGCCACTACATCACTTATCTTAGTGTCAAAATGTTAATTTTAGCTCGTTATTGAGCTCCGTAATTTAGCTGATTAAACCTCCCTGTGTCTCTCACTGGCAAAAAAAATCATCCATGACAACGATGATGATACTATTTTCAATAAATCAGGTATAAATCATACATTTTCAGGATGATTAAATTTTATTGCAAAAACAAACCACACAGAATCAAATTATCCTGAATATCACGGATGACTTGATGCCCCAAGCTTTGAACAATATCACCTTGGTCAATAATAAAATCCAGTACATCACGAAAATGATAAAGATATACAGTATGTGATGGCTAAACACTGAACATGCAAAGAAATCAGAATCTCATGTCAACCGTATATCAGCACAGCTCTCAAACACCAACACCAGCTCTGCTTCAAAATTCTCAACGATCACAACAGCTCGGTGGAAATGTCATAAAGCTATAAATTCACCTCTCCAGCTAGTAAACACGCTCCCATATGGCGCAATCCTGACTCATCAAACATCTCCATATGGCGAAAGAAGCCATTGCTCACCTTCAGTACATCAAAACAATACCTTTACATCATCTTCATATCTCGAGAAGAAGCAAGGACTAAAAGATAAATGTCTCTTAGAATTTCTGCCACTCAAATCCATCATGTGCTCTAAAACTGATCCCTCCTTCTGGGTATCTCCAAATTCAATACATATACATCCAAATTCAACACTTCAACTATTATAACCATGTATAAATGTACAAAATGGTACGTCACACAAGTCTGCACCTGATACAACACAATATAACACACAGCACTCATTACAGATGTCGTAGGTTGTATAAAATGGGCTACAGGGAATCAGACATCTGTATGCAGTGCACAGAACAACACACACCAGATGATTATGTCCTGCTATATGGAACAGCACACTGCTCAAACACTTCTGGAGACATATCACTAAAGGAAATAACTCATTCTCTAAATCATGCCTCTCTGCTGTCCTCTTCCCTCTGTAAACTCTGCAATACATTAGGGATCGACACCACAAAGAAAAACACAATGGTGACGATGGAAATACATTCTGCCTCAGTGGAAATACATTCTGCCTTCATTTAAGTCTAATCTAGCACCACTTATCACCTACAAACACCAGGGATGCACTTTAGAATAGCTAAGACTGCAGTTACTGCACACAAAGCTAAGCTAGTCTTATACATGTTAATGATCTCCACTGAGATTCCAACTAGTACTCACCGTAACACCAAAAAAAAAAAAAAAACGTCTCAATAATACGACCAGTAAAAGGGGAATTAATGGCCAGCAAAAATGGAAATTAAAGATTAAACAAATTTACCTTAATAATTAACCCCTAGCCTTAAGATTTATTGATAAAAAAAAATTGATGCCGAGTTTCAGAAACACACTGCTGAAATTTTCACTAGCAGCCATTGATGCTATCCCATACCATCATAACCGGTCGAGCCGAATCTTAAATAGCTAATCCCAGGAGTCTTAAATAGCTGTGTTGCATACTGGGATTTGCAACACAGCTAATCCCAGTAGATTTGTCCACCATATCTACTCTGGAGTTTGCTTTTATGTGAAGCCGCAAACTCTTAGAAGGTTTTGATTTTCTAACCTTGAAACTGATTTGTTAATTGTGAAACCTACCATTTTTTTTCCTGCTATGGTCTATAGTATAATTGCAAGAAATAACTTCTCACAGGGCTAAGAGTGCGATTTTTCTATCTATCTATCTATCTATCTATCTATCTATCTATCTATCTGTCAGTGGATCAACAAATGAGTAACAACTCACTCAACACACACAAACAGATCAATGCAAACACATTTAATGCGATTCAGATTCAACTTTACTAACACTTTGTATTATACTGTATTATAAATATAGAAGAAGATATTTTAACACTACATAAAAGAGTGGCCAGAATAACAGTGTTGATGGAGAAGACTCTAGGAGGCACCATGAACATCATTTACATTTAAATTCTTGTGTGTGTGTGTTTGGTTTGTGTGTGTGTGTGTGTGTGTGTGTGTGTATGTAGGTGTCACCTGATTCATTTCACACTACAGGGTTCAAATCCGCAAATTGAGACAGCTGTCACAAAACATTGATTTTTTTTTTTTTCTCCTTGAAAATCGATGTGTTGATTTTTGTGTCGCCAAAAAAGAAAAAGAAGAAAAGACTTGATTCTCTCTGGTCAGGATTTCAGGTTAGAGCTACTAGTTTGGGTTAAAGGACGCATAAGATGCTGCTCTTTCAAAAGGAAAAAGAAAACACCCCATAGCAGGGGGGAAAAAAAATCGTCCAATACATGTTCATATCGTCCTTTTGTAAACCTCTGGTCTGATGTTCCTGTAGAATGATTTAAAAGCTTTTCCAAGGTAGAGATGTTCACTATCGATCTGCTCAAATGCAGGAGATTAAATGCTCTCTTCATGACTTTATAATCAACATTACCATTAGCATTATTTGTTTCAGATGTTACACTTCCCTTCCAGTCTTACTTCATCATGTGTGGTGTTTTTGTGTCCCATCCCTAATAAGTTTATTCAACTGACACACGTGTGTAACATTAAAGTCAAACACACACTCATCGATTTTATTTCATGTTAAGGAACTCAAAACACTCTCGGTTTACAATGACAGGAGGTGATGTCGCCCCAACAGCACATCTTTAAAGGAGGAAACTCTAAAGTGGAGATTTCACTAAAACATCAGTTGACATCAGAGTGTATAAAACTGTCAATCCTCCCAGAGTCACACAAATCTGCTCCAGTTTTCACTCCAGTGTTTGAATGTTCCTGTGTTACTTCTGCTAGGAGGTTACGATTTCTTGATATATGGATGTATACACACCCAGACTTAAAGTAATTGTAACCTCCTGGAAAGGACAACCTGGTAATAGATTAAGATATCCTGGAACTCAGAATGATTTAAGATGCCATCGATTTTCCTGAAGAGCCACAAAAGACCCAAAAGCTCCAAAGCTTCAGATCGTCACCTCCACCGCAGCACATGACTTTACTCAGTGCTGGGAAAACAGGATGTATAAGGAGCAAACATCTGCACAGAAATGAGTAAAATAAGAGCTTCAGCTTAAAAGGAATTTCCCCTAAAATTAAATAGATAGATAGATAGATAAATGTTGAATCTGCTCGTCACGGGTTCGAGCCCCAGCTCTGCCACGTTGCCACTGTTGAGCCCTTGAGCAAAGTCCTTAACCCTATCTGCTCCAGGGCGCGCTGTATCCTGGCTGACCCTGAACTCTGACCCCAAATTCCTAACTGGGATATGTGAAAAAAAAAAATAGTTCACTGTGCTCTAAAGGTACATGTGACAAATAATTGAATTTTAATTACCACAGCGCTCACAAAACGAGAGACTGGTTTTTATTTTAGGTGTCCTCTGGAGACAACAAGCAACACCACGAGCAAATCAAGTGTAATTAAGTCACCAGGTGGGATATCAGTAATTGCTTTTTACTCCCTAAGGATGCGTCTCATTTACAATCCAGCCACAGACTCCAGGGAATCACCAACCCACACACATGTAAATAAATAATTAAATAAATCAAACATTTCCAAACCGGAACCTGTCCATATTAATTCATCACAAATCTGAGAAATGAATCAGTTTAACGCTGGGAATTTCATTTAAATACCTCATATGTAATAAAAATGACCTGAGTAAGTTTAAATAAATGGTTTTACAATAAATAAATAAATAAATAAATAAGGCTATAAGCATTTGAATGATAATGTTTAAATAAATAAAATACATACATTTTAACAATTAAGTATAACTTATAATTAGTGTATCTTTAAATGATAATGAAAAATATTTTACAGTAGAACTGATCATTAAAGAAATAAAGAGGTCACATTAACACCTTGGAATCTACTGGAAGAGTGTGAACCAAAGAGTGTGTAAATTTACATGTGAGTGCGTGTAACATGCTAAAAAGTAACTAACTAAATAAATAAAAAGACGAAATCTTCCACTGACTCATGCTTACTGTACACACATCTCTCCGTGTATAATGGATGTTATAACTATAAGTATTGTTCAGTCCTTGATCCTAAAACCATAGCAACGAGCGAGAACTGTACTCACACCAGCCGATGAAGAGGAAAACCCACTTCCGGAGTTTGTCGGTGGAGTAGGTCATGACGATGGCCGTGTGAAGATAGCAGCCCTCCACAAACATCCAGAAGAAGTTCGTCACCACGAAATAATTATAGACGGTAGTTATGAGGCGACACCACGGCTAGGGGACACGAGGAAAGAGAGAGAGGGAAATAAAGAGTTACTCTGATGTGAGGACATCTGTACACGTGTCTCCATTTGGAAACAGTATCTCCGCTGTTGCTGATCGCTTTCCTGGAACAGCACAACACAACAGTGTTTTACTGCTGCGCACTTTAGTACCTTTTAGTGTTTTTTTTGTCTTTTTTTGTGGTTTTTTTTGTGGTTTTTTGACATTCACATCTGTAATAAGTGAGTCTAAGGATGATAACTTTTTAATGATTTAAATAAAAATTCTAAAGTAATTAAAGTTAACTAAAATGTAATAATTAGAATAAAAATATTTATACATCATTACAATGTGGAGCTAAATTTCTAAATTTGCAGGGAAGTGAGTAAACAGTTTAAGCAGGAAATAATAAAATAAAAATAATATAGTTCATAATATAAGAAATAGATCTCATATATATCATTATTTGTGGCTAGGTCTGTTTTATTTGACATTCAAATTACTAATGTTTAAATATAAATAAATAAATAAAGAAAGAATTAAAATTATTTATCTACAAAATAATAGTAAAATATCTAAAGCACAACAATATTTGCTAATTTAATCTGGATTTTTTTTTTATATTTCAAATAAAATTAGTAAAATAATAACAATAATCATAATAACAATAATAATAATAATAATAATAATAATAATAATAATAATAATAATAGTTAATTTAATAATTGTAAAAAAGTTAATATTTATTATTTCATTCATTTCATTAAGGGTTTCAAATACATGGCTTTCTTCATTTTATTTCACTTTCCTTTCCTTACTAAATTTGTCTCAGAATTGCATTTTTCTTCTAAATAGATGGGGAAAAAGGAAACAAATAATAAATAATAAATTCCTGCCTGTGTAAACTCCATTAGCAGCATTTTTCTTTCTCGCACAGAGACATTGTGGCTTTCTGAAAAGAACACGACGTCTCCGCTCGACCGTGAACCTGACTCCAGAGACACCTCTGTAATGTACAGTTTGCATAATTATGCTAATTTCAGAACTACAATGTCCCAGGATGGGTTTTGCTGACTTTTTTCTTTTATAATCCCTCTTAATGTCTGTGATAAACTGCACTGGTATGGTTGAGTGGTGGCTCAGTCAGTTAAGGTTGTGGGTTACTGTGTGACAGATCGGAAGGTTGGACCCTTGAGCACGGTGTCTTCTCCAGGGGGCGCTGTATCCTAGCTCTGGCCTCAACTTCCTAACTGGGATATGCGAGAGAAAAAAAATCATTGCACTTGTTCTGAAAGCTACATGTGACAAATAATAATTCTTATTCAGAGTGTGCTGAGTTTCTGTTTAGCAGGAGAGCTGAAACACTCCGCCAGGGTCACAGGAGAACTCTTGTATGCTGAAGCTTTCACTCCTTAAAAGGTTTCATTTTAATAGAGTGTTAATAGAATTATATGGCATGCAGCGTGATAAGGGCTTATGTGTACTCGTGTACGAATATGCATTCACACATACAGCTGCTTTTACTAAGGGCTTCTAATAAGAAGCAAAGAATAAAAGAAGATGGAAGTGAAAAACATCCTAAAATGGCCCTCTGATGGTTGCCATGGTTACATCTCAACTCTAAACTAATCGACAAACTTTCTCATTTTAAGGTGTCAAAACATTTTCCTGTAGTAGTGGAACATTTATTTACTAAACATAAAAGCACACACACACCTCGTTCCTTTCGTGGATGTTGTGGTCGATGAGCTGTAGCAGAAGCCACATGATGTTCCTCAGGATGAAGGTGGTTATTAAATTCCAGTGAATTACGTTCCGCAAACACCGAATGCTCCTGAGACCAACAAAACACACACACACACACACAATGTTAAAACTATTTGTAGAAAGGCCATGCCTCCGTTCCTGGCTTTAGTATCAGAGGCAAAAGTTCCATCAGTTCATACATAAGGAAAGTTGCTGGTGTTCAGAGTCAGGTTCCACGCAGCTATTTAACACACTTTTAATTCACTATTCATATCCGAGAAATGATTACAATAATGTCAGTGCTCATGCTAAGGGAACCGAGCAGGTATGTGTGTGTGTGAGTGATGAATGTACCTCAAGCACAGGAAGAGAAGGAAGGCAATGACGAGAGCTCCTACAGATATGCAGTGTCCCAGGTAGTTGATGATGAGCGCAATCTTGTAATGCACTGGGTATTTTCTCTGGAAAAGCATCACAGGAAGGTCGCTACTCACAAGGGCATTTTACTGCGACTGCAGCCACGATAATGAAGCAGCTCATTACTCCACACAGCAGTCAATCAATAACGGTACCTTTCCTACATTCTCAAAGCTGATCATGAAGCACTATGGTGTTGTGGTCAGAGGAGATTGTATGGAGATCATCAGAAAGCTCGGTGCGGCAGAAATCTTATCCATACAAAATATTAGTCAAGATACTCAAAGGTGGATTGTTATGGATTGATCTAGGTGGTTTAAAGACATCAGAGATGGTTCATGCCTTGTCAAAGTGGATCTAAAAATATGTAGAATTCCTCGTTCTTTCTTTAGCTAAAAGTGACCCAAGGTGGCTGAGAAATTATAGCATTTCTTGACAATTATATCAAATCATGGGGTATGCTACTTTGTTGATAAATATATAAAAGCTCGTAGACGGTTCGTAGCAGAGTCGTAGGCAACATATAGTTGTATAGTAACCTTCCATAACTAATTTATAGCCAGTTTAGCTAATCGACATTCATGTCATTAATAAAGTATAATATTTAATTATAATAATAAATTATTAATCTTGCAAACATTTTAATTGAATAAAAATATCAAATAAATAAAAATATTATTCATATATTACTGAATAAAATATCTCAAGCACAGAAGTACATTTTAAGCAAGAAAAAATAAACTAATAAATGAAACCATTAATAAAATGTAGGATATTTAAATAATATATATTTATTATATTTAATGAATAAAAAAAAAACACTTATGTGGCTTATGTTGTTTTATTTGACACTCCCATCCTTAGCATGCAGATTCCAGAATTATCATACAAAATATATATATATATATTTAATAAAAACATAATAAATTATATGTACAACCCAAAAAATACAAAAAAATTGCCTAGAAGATTTTAAACATTCTAATTATTATTATTTTAGTTCTTGATAAATCAATTAAAATCATTATGTGTATGAAGTACTTTGTGGGTAAATACCGTATATACTGTAGAACTTTGTAGTTGTTAACAGAGTTGTAGGTGATTCCGTCATAAATGTAACATTCTGTAGCTAATACATAGCCAATTTAGTGTCTTTTTGTTTTGGTTTTGTCATTTTTCGACATTCACATCCATAATAATTGTGTCTTACGATTGTAATTTATTAATAATTTAAATTAAAAATTTACATTTTATAAAACCACTGACTCACTCATCGTTGTTGTCTATACCTCTTATACCTGGAGGAAACCCACCAAGCACGAGGAGAACATGCAAACTCTATGCACACAGAGACGGGAATCGAGACTGGTCGGGAATCGAACCCGGACCCTGGAGGTGCAAGGCGACAGTGCTAACCACTACACCACCACGCCGCCATTTTAAATAATCAAATATGTAAATATTGTTTATACATCACTAGGTTAAATATCTTAAGAACAGACAAGCATCTGAAACAAAAAATAAAAACCTAAATAATATGATTTATAAAATAAAGGAATTAGATATAAATAATTATGATTACAATTTTTTTATCAATAGTTAAAATAAAAAAAATCACTTGTGGCTTCTTTAATTTTATTTGGCATTCCCCTTTATAATGTGCAGGTTCCAAAATGTTATCATTTTAAATAATAATTTTTTTGTCTAAGGCGGCAGGGTGGCTTAATAGTTAGCAGTGTTGCCTTGCACCTTCAGGGTCCAAGTATGATTCCAGTCTCTGTGTGTATGAAGTTTGCATGTTCTCCCCGTGCTTGGTGGGTTTCCCCTTGTACTCCGGTTTCTTCCCAAAGACCTGCATATTAGGCTAATTGGCGTTCCCAAATTGCCAAAGTGTGTGAATGTGTATATGTGTGTCCTGCGATAGGCTCCACCCCGCACGACCCTGAATACAGTTTTAAGCGGTATGGACAACGATGAATGAATAATTATGTCTAAAGCATGAAAGATTTTAACATTTTAAGCTGGAAAATTTTGGAAATGTTAAATAATAATAATAATAATAATACAAAGGTACTTCGTGGGTAAATGTGTAAATGTTGTATAAACATTTCTTGGGAGATTTATAGGACAGATTACAATTGTAATTATAATTGGATAGCAACATTTCGTAGTTAATGTAAAGCATTGTAAAGAAATTTCAATCCACGATGATTCAGCATGCTCTAATGAACACTTCCGGAATGTGATGAAATTGGTGAGCGAGGTTTCTGCTTAACACAATTATGTCTCATGCACATATTTATTTATTTATTTTTTTGCCCCTCCCAAAGCCTTATAAAGAAAATGCACTTTCCCTCATAAGTGCTCAGGCAGATAGAAAAGCAGAAAAACTTTAAGTTCAGTCAAGTTCAGACAGATGAGTCATCACTCACCTTTTCCTCTAAAATGGGCTCGCAGCTGGAGTAGTTGATCTTGAAAGCCCATGTGCCGTTCTCCAGGCATTCTCTATACGCACTCCCTGCAGTGACAGAGAGGGAAAAATACAAGAATCGGCAGGTCATGTTTATTCAAGTCGAAAGGAGGAAAAAAAAAAACACATTCATCCAATAATTATTTCTCAAAAAAGCCACACGAAAGAGAAAAGCAAAAAACACAATAAGATGAAGTACATTTCTGAGAACTGCGTTTATTTATCAAGCTGTAAACAGGAATCTGTGGAAGTACAGCAATACTGAGTTCATTTTTTATCTGGGTTATTTAATACAAAGATAGATTTGTACAAAGATAGACCAAGCTGAGCACTTGGTCTGATTATCCTTCACACCATGTGCATGGTCTCTTTACAGGAGAACACATCAGATTAATACAAACATTTTTATTTCATTAAATTTGTATTACCCTTGTCAAACCATTGATTTACTGCCTCATGACTTCATTGAGCTGCGTAACTGTCAGGACACAATACTAGAATGTATATAAATATATAGTATACAGTAAGGAAATATATAAAAGAAATATTAATCATAAAATAAGACTAGTGAGTCTAGAAGCCACTTTGTTCCATCAAACCTGAGATTAATGTGCTCGTGTTTACACAATAATACACATTTATTTTTTCTTCTTATTCAGATATCATGTTAGTCTTTTTATTTCTATTGTTTCCTGCTTTTAAATAGTCCAATAATTTGTTTAAGCAGAAGCAAATCTGGCAACTCCAGTGGTGAGAACAATCCACAGGTGGGTTTATTAACTTTAAAATGGAGCGATCAGGCATGAAGTGCAGAAGAACCACATGATCTTCACCAACCCTATGATCTGAATGTTTCTGAAGTTTGTGGTGAATAGCATGTCTCCCATAACACACCAGAACTATCAACACTATCATCACAAACACCACCATCAATACCACCAAGACCATCATCACCACTACCACCATTACTATCACCAAACTCCTAATGATTATAAGCTCCATCAATACCACAGTCACAACCACTGACATCACCACCTCGACCAACATCACTATCATCAAAATCACAACCATTATCAACACCAAAACTATCACCATCACATAGACCAACCTTATGATTATAAGCCCCATCAATACCACCCTCACAACCACCATGACCATCACCACCACTACCACCATCACAAAAATCACAACCATTTTCAACACCACCACCATCATGACCACCATCACTACTACCGACACAGCCACTATGACAATCACCATCACAATCATCATCTTCAACACCAACGTCATAGCACTATCATCAGCACCATCATCATCAAACTCAACACCACCATCAATCTCCCCCCACTGCTACATCACCACTATCACAATGACGACCATCACAATCACCACCACCACCACATCACCACTACTACAGCATCACCACCATCCATCACAATCATCACCACCACCAGTGCAATGTCACACGATGGAAATCTGCTCATTTCAGCCATAATACAGTGCATACACTTACAAACAGTCCTGACTGGAACAGCATGGGGAAAAAGCTCACCAGCTGTTCTAGCTGCAGCACACACACCCCACACACATCCACACACACATACACAGATGTCTGTCCAGTGGATCATTTACAATAAATGCACTTACATCAGTGACATAACATTAATTATCTTAATTATGTTTTTTGTTTGTTTGTTTAGCACCTCGTCTTTAATCTCAGGTTTAAAGTTTATCCCTCATAGTGTTTGGTCATTTTCAGGACATGGACTGACAGACCGGTTTAATCCATGGAGCGTATAAATGCCCACGTTCTCTCCAGTTGTCTGTTATGCAATTTCCCCCTTTCAAACTAAGACTTTATATCTTGCCTCCTGCAGAACTACAGAACTCTCCCAAATTAATGATTTCATTTAATTCTGAAAATTATGCCTAGGTTGTATACAATAAACAAACACACTTAATTTACTTTAATTACCCAGCAGGAAGCAAATAAGCCCTGCCACAATTTAAAATAAATATTAAGGAACATCAGAAATGTATGTTTTAAAAAAGGTCTACAGGACCTCATATTGTTATCACCCTGATGATGATTATTTCTCTGTAACCACATGTCCCAGAGTGTTTCATTACATTTACACCACTGCAATTAAGCAACGATTACAATACTTGTGAGCTATTTCTGAGTGAACTCGCAGAAAGTGAGCGCTGCCACTAGGCTTATCTAAATTCTACCAACAGAAGGAAACCCAGCGTGACGATTAATAACCTTAAAAAAGGGAAAAAAGAACAGATATGTGTCATGGAAAAAAAAAAGTTTTATTTCTGGATGGTTTCATAAAACTGACAGGCTGCAGTGAATAATGTGTTAGGAAGGGAGAAAACTTTGTTTCTATGGTGACGATCAAAGATTCTAAGAATTTAAATACCACACCCTAAGTGCTCACAGTGAAGTGGACTAACAGAATCAACTGGGCCCGGGAATCTGAGCCTCTGCTTACTCTTCATGTTGTCATTTTCTCTTTGATGTTTGGTCTTCATTTTTAATTTTCACTTTAACATTTTGTCTACATGTTTGTTGATTATCTGATAATGTTTTGTATTCCTGGTTAGTTTTATTTTTGATGTTTGGCTTTTATGTTTTTAATCATCGCTTTGATGTTAGTTTTTTTTTTTTTTTCACATGGAATTTTCCATTTGAAGTTTGGCCTTTTGTATTTTCGTCTTCTTTGTGATGTTTGGTCTTCATGTTTGGTCATTGTGTTATTTATATGCCCTTTAGTGTTTGGTGTTCATGTTTGATTTTCTGTTTGGTGTTTGGTCGTTATGTTTTTGATCTTCTCTTTGATGTTTAGTATTCATTTACATCTACTCCTTGATGTTTATTCTTCATGCTCTTATCTTCTCTTTGATGTTTAGTCTTTAATTTTCTTTTTGATGTCTTGTCTCCATGTTTTATCTTTCCTATGATGTTTAGTGTTCATGTTTTCTGTTTTAATGTTTGGTCTTTATGTTTGATCTTCTGTTTAATGTTTGGGCTTAATGTTCTTGATCTTATCTTTGTTATTTGGTTCATATCTTATTGTCTTTTTATATGTATATATATTTATATATTATTATATATTCTTTAAAGTTTGTTGATCATTTATTTCCTCTTTGATATTTGTACTTTCTGCTGTTACATTTTATCTTTGATGTTTATCTTCCACTTGATGATTTTTGTCTCTTTGGTGTTTGATCTTTAATTATTATGCTTTGTGGTTTTGAATTTTTATTTTGCTTAATGTTTGACTTCTAATTATTCCAATTATTTATCTTTTCAGTAATATTTCAATGTGAAGATCGGGTTTTCTGTTTAACCACATGCTTAACATTTTAATCTTACATTTTAACTTTTATTGCTTGCATTTTTTTTCTCTCTAATGATTAATACGGAGTTTTGTGAAGCTCATTAACTGAGAATACCTGTACTACTTTTTTCTCTTGCACTGAGTCATCAGTATTCTCAAAGCAGCAATTTTTTCAAGATAAAACATCTTATTATTCTTTTTTTCTTGCGGATATGAGGCCAGAGAGCAGAGCATGTCAAGACAAAGATAAGAAAGCCTCAGTCAGTGGTGTTAAATAAAGTGAGCAAATCTCAGAGTCTGCCTGAGGAGTGATTTCATCGTAATGCAATAGACATCTTCTAGAGATTGACAGCATGCTCACACATGCACACACACACACAAACATACACACATATCTCTATATATACTTACAATATTGCTTCTACAAAGGCAGATAATATTAAATATCAACATCACAAGGCAATACGTACCAAAAGTCATAGTTTTTATTTGATTACTTATTAAATCAAATAAAACATTTTTTTAGAATTCACACTTTATTTATTGGCTGCACACTATAGTGCTGTTAAATTCTGCGTTCTGATTGGTGACAAAGTCTTCCTTCATTTTTTATAAGTTTTATATTATGTATAAGTTTTGTGTAGCTAGTATTTAAATCCACCTCAGAGTAAATAGTGTTTAAGGGCATTTCACATTAAGAACGATTGATTTTCACATCCTTTTCGTTTCACATCCTTTTCGTTCACCCAATACACTTGGGTATTTGCACTCTCTAAGACAGCAACTATATTATAAAAGTACAGTGGAACTTCGAATTGCGAGTAACCCGGTCTGCGAGTGTTCCGCAAGACAACCCAAAAATGTTAATAAATTTTGTCTTGAAAAACGAGCAAGTCTTGGTTTACGAGTAATGAGTATCATGACTGAGCAAATGGATTTTCTCTCTCTCACACTGCATAATGTGAACACAGTAGTCCTCCCTCCTCTCAAATAAAAAAGGAGGAAGGGTTATTGTGTAAGATGAGAAGAGGGAGAGGGGAGGTCATTCCTCCTCTCCTCTTACTTTAGCTTTACACACACACACACACACACACACACAAACAGCGCCTGCGCCCATAAACGGAAACACTTATTTTTCAGGATTTATCTTTACTTTTTTTTTAAGTTGAGTTGCAGGTTAATTTGTTTTATTTTTACTTAAAATTTTATATTTATTATTTTTATGTATTTATTTAATTTGGGCTGTGGAATGAATAATTTGAATTTCTATTATTTCTTAGGGGAATATTTGCTTTGATTTGCGAGTGTTTTGAAATACGAGCCGCTTCCGAAACACAATATGCCCGTAATCTAATGTTCCACTGTATAGTTAAGGCCCAAGCACTGTTTTTCTGATAATAATTTTTTTTCACTGTTTTGGTCTTTTTGGGGTCTTAACATGCTCAAAAACTATAAGTTTAAGCTCTTGGCATGACACGGGGCCCTCAGGGGCCCCCACACAAGATTTTGCTGCATAGCTCATACACACTTGCACGTATGCACACGAAACCTGGTACACATATGTCTAAAGACATTGTAGAGGGATTTTTAATATCTCAAAGGGGTCAGCTGTGATAATGCCATAAACTTATGCTGAAAAGTGATTAATAACTTTAATGTTCAGTGACATTACATTGAGGAACATCATAGTGTGATGCTTTTTTTTTCCAGCATCTGTGGCCTATTCTACACATGTACACATCACAAATGTTAACACTCACACACACACCCCCACAAGCACACTCATATAACACACATACACACTTGTGTGTCTCTCACACACACAGACACACACACGCATAAACACACTCATACATCACACACACCACAAATGGTAACACTCATACACTCACATCTTTTATTCTCACGCACGCGCACGCGAACACACATACTCACATTTGACACGACAAATATTTAAACTGACATCAGCCCTATTAAGTCATATAGTGTAAGATGTGCAAGTTGTGCAGTGCACCCGAGTGGGGATGGCTTTTTGTGGGTCTTAACATGCTCAAAAGACAAACAGATTGTGTGGTGCTCCCAGGTGTCGATGGTGCAGGGTGCTTGGGCCCGCTGATCGTTGCTCGCAACTATATTTTGAAAATTGTAATTTCGTTGACATGAGTTTAAAAGTCGCACATGAATTTAACATATTTACATCAGACACATTATGAAAGCCCATGTTGTGCTCCATGTAAATAAGTGAAATTTGGTGACGATTTAAAATTTCCACAAATTTAAGAAGAGGGTCTGAGCACTGCAGGTCTTCTGAAAGGCCTTAAACCACCCAGAGGGTTAAAAGTAATCCTTGTCCCAGGAGCTGACTTGAGTTAACTTAAAGTGGGAAAGTGTGAATCATTTGCATTTGAATGTTGTCTGGCACTGTAAAGCACAAACAGTAACACTAAAACAACAACAACCAAGAATGAATAGCGAATAGAGAGGCTTTGATTATACTGTATAAATATTACAAAATCCTATGAAACATTTACACAAATTCAAGACAATTTATTTTTTTTATTATACCAATATTTTATTCTGAAAGTCTATTTTTCCATATTTAAAGTTTGATGTCTTTAAATCTATTTTTTAACTAACAGTAAACAAATACAAACAGAGATATATCAGTTCATTTTTTTGTACAAATAAAATTGTCAGCTAGTGAACTTGATCATTTACCTAAACAACATTTAATGAATGTATTTTTTTTAACTCATGTAACTTGTATTTTTTGTACAGTATCAATAGCTCTGGTTCAGATTTTTCATGTTTGTTGTATAAAGTGGAAATGTTGATGTGGAAATGATCATCACTGTAGTATTTCTTCTGTACAACATATTATGACTTTTTTATGCCTTAAGCTCTACTTGAAATAAAAAAAACTGTGGCAATTGCAGATGTTTTATAAAATGTCCCTTTACACCATGTGGCTATCATTTCACGAATGACTTTGAAATGTGACTGATTTACTTCGGCCGCTGTCAATTTGCCACGGTGGTGGACACGGCGGTATTAGGCATTCTGGTGGACTACCTACTGTACAAGTTATGAAATTAAATATAAATTAAATATAATTTAAATATAATTTTGTTTCATAGGTCTTTGTGAAAATGTTAACTTTTTTAGCCTACAAAACAAATACCCATACACTGAAAAGATTTCTTTCAGAACTTACATAAACCAATAAAAATGTTTGTATAGTGTTTTCATAATCCCTCAACCACTGACACTATCCTGGATTTAGGATTTTCTCGTAAATGACACAATGTTCCCCAATCATTTATCTAATTAAGTGCTGGTCCTAATTGCACAGGCGCTGGTCAAATCAAACAGCCATAAAGTAAAAAACTGTTTGTGTGACTGAAACTAAACATGCATGTGTGTGTTTGCGGTACCTCGAGTCTTCTTCTTTATCCGTAGTGTGACAGTCAATATAAGAGCAAAGAGAATCAGCACCAGAACCACAGACACAGTAATGATGAGAGTAACGATGATTCCTCCTAGAAATCCTGCAAGAGAAACATTATTCTGATCATTTAGATTCTAATTTTAACCAAACAGTTACTCAATTACAACATACTGTAGTTACGGATTACTTTTTAATGACATTAATTTTGTAATGTAATTAGTTACTTTAAAAATTTATGTCCCCCAACACTGGTCAGGATGTACCTAAGAATCTGTATCCTCACTGACATTTTTCAACTATTAGTGACTAATATCATGTATCTAGCTTTTTTTGTGTTGCTATGAGTGTTATCTTATTGTGAGATCCTCTACTGTAATCTGTAATACATTATCATTATTTTATTACATTATTAGTATTTTATTACACTGTAAAAAATAAATTGTAAATTTTACGGTAAAAAAACGGCAGCTTACGGTAGAATTCTACGGTAAAAAAATATGGTAGCAATGTTTTTGGTTGTACGGGATTGCACTCATTATAATGTATATTTTACAGATTTTAATTGGTTATTTTACGGTTTATAACTGTCTAATTAACATGTTTATGTTGTTATGAAAACAGTTTATTCCGTAAAAAAACAGGGTTTACATTGTAACAAATACGGATCATAACCAAGTTTTTTACAGCTCAGAACTGTCTAATTTAAAGATTTATGTTGTAATAATAATGGTTTATTCCCATCTTTTTTACAGCTCAGAACTTACTCACTCTCACTCGTCGTCTATACAGCTTTATCCTGTATATGGGGGAGAGGGGGAGTACCAGGAGGAAACCCACCAAGCACGGGGAGAACATACAAACTCGAACCCGGATCCTGGAGGTGGAAGGCGACAGTGCTAACCACTACACTACCATGCTTGCTGCATAGTTGCTGTCGTTGTTGGACTATTTTTTAATTATGAATAACCACAATTAATTCATTCAGCAACTCTGTAAAAGCATAATTTTATCACCCTAGCTGGGAGCTAAAAGAGATAGAAGTTACATTGCTAAGCAATCGGATTTTACTGTTAAGAAACTATTAAGATTACTTTTATACTAATTGATGAATACAAACCTAAATCAAATTATCAAAACCCATCAAAATTTATTCAAGACTTGGACATCAGCATGGTCCCATGTATTTTTTAATAAAGACAGCAAAACAATATTTAAATTCTCAAAATCAAATATACAAATGTCAGGGTGGACATTTTTAAGCGTTTTGGGCAGACAATCTAAGGATATAATTTTATAGAAGGGCTTTTATTACAACTTTACACAAAAAATTATTTTATCACACACATGTTAAAATTGTTTATGTCCTCTGTCCGGGTGTTAAATATGTTCATGTATTTTGTAATGGGTTTGGCACAATGGGGGCAACAACAAACACGGACATGTGGCGAGGTCTTACGGAAAAGGGGTAATTTTACTTATGGAAGGAAAGGGTTAAAGGAGGGAGGAAGGGAAAAAGGGAAGGAAAGGTGTGCACATGCAGGTCTGGTGGGCAGTGCCCTGCTGGCATGTGGGCACAGGCTGGTGAGCGGTGGCGGCGGGCAAAGTGGCGCGTGCTAGCGGTTGTCCTTGCCAGAGTGATCAAAGGGTGGAATACCATTCATGACTTTGAAGTCGTTGGTTAATATATATTAGACGGCTATAAACCCGTAGAAAAAACTATTAAAATCCTTAAAATATACAGTATAATGAGTGCAATCCTGTACAACCAATAACGTTGCTATCATATTTTTCACAGTAAATTTCTGGCAACCACAGCTGCCAGTTTTTTACCGTAAAATTTACAGTTTGTGAATGAATAATAGAAAAAAATAAATATACACATGTATAATAATAATATTAATAATAATAATAATAATAATAACAACTCTCCAGGAATTATCTGTTTGTTGTAGTGGAAAGGTTTGCATTCCCTTATAAACCATGAACATGGATCTGTGTTGTCTGGAGCCATCTGCTCCTGGTAGTGCCTCTCAAGGCAAATTGGTTTC
>JAOVVB010000043.1:473146-489810 GCA_028570985.1 Heterobranchus longifilis
TAATAACAAACCCTACGTGTGTGTGTGTGTGTGTGTGTGTGTGTGTGTGTGTGTGTGTGTGTGTGTGTGTTGAGCCCTTTTTCACACATGGGATGTGTATCATTTCTGGCTTCATCGTTCCTTTAAAGTGACGGCTTTTGTTTGTTCAGATGTGACTCCGTCCTTACAGTTTTACTCAGACTTGACATGACTGTGCTGATATTGTGTTTAAGTTTGTGCTCAAGAAACACTTTTTCATTGCAGTCACACAGTCACCTCCAAAATAATCTTGTGATTAGGTTGCAGTCGGGGTTGCCAGATCACATACTGATAAAACCCTTCCTAAACATGCTGTGCCTTCAGACTCGGGCCCTTCAGTGAGCTCCAAATCATTGAGTTCTCTCAGAGCAAAGCGAAAACAAGCCAACTAAACTGCTATTATAATTTGATTTCCTTGAAGTGCAGGCATTATATTTCAAATTTAAAAAATGCATTTGGAAGACACACAAAACCTGACCTACTAAATGAACAAACAATTTAAAACAAACTGACAGATCCCAAGGACAGAGCAGTGACACATTGGTTTTATCAAACGACAAACAAGAATAAAAACAACATAAATATAACAAGCTCACTGGTGGCATTTGCTCAAAGACAAGATTCATTCTTCTTTCCTTTTAACTAAAGCGACTCCTGTTCCGGTCATGCACAGTGTCACTGGATCTGATAAATCGAGGACAGGATCCACCACTGTCGTGATGTGGGTGGAGCACTGTACTAACTGCACAGAACAACATCCATCATCATCAGGTTGCAAACTTGTGTGTTTCTCACCATTAATGCAAAACCCCAAAGCCCAACTTTCCTGAAGTTTTGCAGGGGATAAACAGACAGACAGACAGATGGAGAGACAAACAAAGGGATGGAGAGATGTATAGACAAATAAATGGATAATTGGATAAAGAGATGCACATGGGTGAAAAATACACAGGCAGGTAGACAGTTAAAAGATCAGACAGACTGGTTTACAGATAGACAGATAAATAGAGGGACAAACTTATAGACAATTGAGCAGTCAGATGAAAGGATAAAAAGATAAAAATGCAGATGGATAGACAGATGGATAGACAGGTGGATAGACAGGTGGATAGACAGGTGGATAGATGGCCAGATGAATGGACAAGCAAACAATTGGATTGAAAGACACAGATGTATGTAGAGACAGATGGGAAGAAGGACAAATAGACAGACAGTTGGATAAAAAGACAAAAAGACAGATTAATGGACAGACACACAGACAGATGGCCATGTGGATGGACAGACAGAATGATGATTAGTTTTATAGCTAGATGCACAGATAGGCAGGCAAAGGGATGGACGCAGACAGATAGACAGATAATGAACAGACAGATAAATAGGCAGATAGACATATGGCTAGATGGATGGACGGATAGACAAAAGCAAATATGGGTGGACAGATAGATGGATGGATGTAGAGAAAAAACTCACAAAAAAAGAAATGGTCAGATTTATAGATGAAAAGACAAAAATACAGATTGGTAGACAGACAGATAAACAGGCAGACAGATGGCCAGATGAATGAACAGACAAACAGTTGGATGGAGAAACAGACACATGGATGAACAAACAGATTATGGATGTTTAGACAATCAGATGTATGAAAAGACAAAAAGACAGCTTTCTAGACAGACAGACAGAAGGAAGGAGGGCCAGCCAGCCAGCAAGACAGACAGATGATAGACGATATAAACAAATGAACAGATACATGGACAGACAGATCAAAATATGGATGGTGAGACAGAAAGAACAATAGAATTACAGGCAGACAGATAGATATACAGACAGATCAAACAGAAACAAATGAATGGTCAGATTTATGGATGAAAAGACAAAAATCTAGATTCATAGACAGATGAACAGATAAACTGATGGATAGAACAGACGGCCAGGTGAATGGACAGACAAAAATGGACAGACAAACAATTGATGAAGACAGATGGATGGACAAACAGATGGATGAAAAGACAAATTGCTAGACATACAGAAGGAGTGAGGGAGACAGACAGGTGGCTATATGGATAATTTGTATAAAATGTATAATTGATTTGCATAACTTCTGGCTTCATCGTTCCTTTAAAGTGACGGCTTTTGTTTGTTCAGATGTGACTCCGTCCTTACAGTTTTACTCAGACTTGCCGATAATAGGTATACAGACAGAACGATAGCTGGATGGACAGACAGACAGATCAATGGATGGACAGACAGACAGGTGGCTTGAGAGTGAGACAGGGAAGATTTTTTTTTGCAGCAGAAATCTTAATGTTACAGATGTTTATGAGGAGTGTCCAATGTATGAGAATGAGCTGTTGCTATAGAAACGATAGTGTATTATAATGCATGCATTAACATAACCTCTGTAATGTAGTTTCTGGGTCTCTCACTAAATCATAGATCGACACATCATTATCGAGGAAAGAAATCATCTGTAATCAGACGATGCCTTATTTCAAACATGTCTCGGTGAGACAGTGTATGCTTCAGCTCAGATGTGACCTGCTCAGGCCTCTAAGCTAAAGTAAAAGTTTTACTGTATCAGTGCTTGGCAGGAAACCGTCTGTCCTGATTATTATTCCGTGAGTAAAAGTGTGTCCCATTCATTCTGCCTGGAAACAGACAACAAACAGGAAGCGCCAGATCCACATGAAAACAAGGCTGGACGTTTTACGGAGCCACTGAAAAGACATTTCTTTGGCAGAGCACCTGCCCTGCCCGAGGTGAAAGACAGACCTCGGGGAGAAGCGGAAGAAGACATTGACGAATGCAAACATCATGATCTCTGTCTCCACAGGAAGAGACGGTCGGAAAGGAAGAGTCGTAAACATCTTTTTTAGCGCTTTTACAGGTCGTTACTTTATCTCATGATGTCAGGTGTAAAATAAGGTTTCCTGGTTCTCCTGCTGCTCTCAGCCTCACACTCTCTTCATCCGGCTGACAGCAAAGTTATCACAGAGGTTATTTTCTTTATTCTTCATTTAGGTAGGTCTCAAAGACAGCATTTTGTCTAGAACTTCAGCAGATGGTCATGACTTGTCTACAGTTGTCCTTCAAAGAAAACCCTCAAACATTCTTAAAGATGTGGAACCAGCCACTAAGTGTGTCTTCAAGGAAAAAAAGTTGTACGTAGAAACTGTTTTTAAAATTGTTATATAAAGAGCCCCCATAGAACCTTTAAGACTGTATCAAGATACCTAAATGTTGAATCCCTCAATTTGCTAAAAATTGTATACCTCCTTAAGTCAAACCAGGGCCATTTATAGTAACTATAAAGGTTCAAGGCCAAGTAGTGATAAAATGGTGTCCAGGCAGAGATGCACATGCACTGAGTAACACTGAGTGACCCAGAGCTCATAAAACACATTTTGACACATTTGGACAAAAATGTATTTTTTTTTCACATCACGTGCGGTGCCCTAGTTCATCTAAGGAAAAGCGTTTGCACATTGTCACCAGAGGAACCACAGCCACTTGTTGTCCATGGTCTACAGAAACGTATTAACTTTGACCCAGTAACTTAAAGAATTCCAATATGTTCTGCATAGAAAGTAAATTCACCCAACTGTCTCTGTGTGAAAATAACGAAGGCATGTTTTTACCCAAAGGACCACTGCCCATTGTTGTCCCTGGTCCATGTAAGAGTATTTGGTTCAGGAACAGTTCAGGAATGAATGATCAGGTCTGATTCCTTCATGTAAAAGATTGCCTTAGAGGATAACTTTAGATCAAGGTGTTCATCAGATGAACTAAGCCCATTTGTAGTTTTAAACATTAAGAAGATTTTGGTCAGGAACTAAAGTAGCCCTGGATTCTCTAATTCTCTAAGATTGATTTTAGGTGTGTTTTCACCAGATGAGCTAATCATAGAGGTAAGTTCCTGAGCTATAAAAACATGTTATGCTTGGAAGAAATTGTTCCAACAACTTCAACCCAGAAAGTAAAATCAGCTCTGCTTCACTTGGGGAAAAGAAATCTGGAAGACTCTTCTTTAGATGAACTAGGGTGAACTTCCTGGAACCTTTTTAGTTTCAGTTTCAAAATGTGTGTGTTCCAGATTTGGGAATGGTTTCTCTACACACTAAATAAACTTCCTCTGTAGGAAAACAGACTCATGGAATGAAGATCACAGAACCTTTGCAGTTCCTGAGGCAAATGGGAAAAAACATCTCAACGGACTAGATCTAGCTATAATCTATAATATAATCAGCTATAATCAGCACTTGTTGCTCTGGTGAAAATCACACCTTGGGATTTTAACTCATGGAATGAAGTTCCTGGAAACTTCAGGGTCTGCTTTCCCCAGACGAATGAGAGTTTAATGTAGTTTTTGCTTCACAGAAAAGCACTAGCATTGGATAGAAACCAAGTAATTAATAAAAGAGAAATTAATAAAAATGGGTGGAAACAGTTTTACAGAGCTACTCCATGTCCAGAAGTTAGAAGGACTTCATCGTAGTTAATCTTTCAGGTATCTTTTCACCATGTGAACCAGGGTTCTTATGTACCAAAACAAATATCTTGAGCCTTTTAAGTTTCTAAACCAGGAACATCAATCATCTCTGTTTCTTCTGGTAAAAATGCTACTGAAGGTAGTCACACATAGCTCTTTTCTACACTTTGGCATAAAAGCCTGTCTTTTCTTTATCTCTCTTGCTCTCTTTTCTTTTATCCTTCCTCACCCTCCCACCTCCTGGTCCTCTGGGAACTTCTCACTGGATGGTGCTGAGAGATGTCTCCTGCTGGTTTAATCCCCCGCTGACCTCCATCACTTTAGAGAACTCACAGACGTGTGGGAGAAACTGAAACAATAAAATAGTTTACACTTTTCATTCTGCAAACCAAACAATGATATTTATATTTCTAATAACAAATTGGTTTAATAGTAATAATAAAGAAGAAGTAAAAGGAAGTGCTTGGCAAATCCAGGGGCTGCTGGGAAACCCCTGATTAAAGCATTTGCAGTGGGAATAAATTTAAAGATAAACAAGTAGTATGAAAACAAAAGCAGCATTTATCTCAAATCTGAAATGTTTTTTATTATCATTGTTGTTGGTGGTGGTGAAAGTGGTTTTATGTTCTTTAATCATATATGATTAAACTAGTTTATCATCACTTTGATTTTATTCAAAAGAATGAATTAATTAGTGTTTACAGAGATACAAAGTATTATAAGGCTCTGCATTAGGCCCTCTAAAGAATCAGGTAAATTTATTTCTAATAAAAATTAATGTGTGTGTTTATGCATATTCTGGCTGCTTACGTCTGAGCAGTCTGAGTATATCTTGAGTGTGTGTTTGAGTACAGCATGAACACTACAGAGTCTAAACCAGTATACTTTTGGGCAAGCTTTTTAATTTTAACACATTTTTATCTTTTATGAGATCATGCCTCAAACATGTGTATCATATATTCGTGTTTTTCACAGAATGAAATATTAAATTAGTAAAGAATGTCAAACACTTTTTTTAACACAAGTGTGTCTCGTGTGTATCGCATTAAATGCAGCAACCATTGTATATGAGATTAGATTAGATACAATTGTATTAGATTATCTTAGAGTTAGATTAGCGCAAGTGTTTCTCGAGTGTTTATCTGCATGGGGGCTCTCTGTCTTTCTCTCTCTCTCTCTCTCTCTCTCTCTCTCTCTCTCTCTCAGGGCGTGTGTGTGTGTGTCTGTTTGTGTGTGTTTGTTTGCATGTGTGTGTGTGTGTGTGTGTGTGTGTGTGTGTGTGTGTGTGTGTGTGTAAATTCTGTGGCCCATTGTTCAGGAGGATCGCGTTGGCAGCGGGACTCCTGGAGACATGAGGCTAATGGGGCATTTCCTGCTTTCAAACCTACAGATATCGCACATTCACATACACTCACGCAACACCCATTTAATCACACACAATGGTTTTGGGCACGTGCGCACACTCGCACACATACACACACTCACACATACACAAATATACACATAGGTATACGTAAAATTTGTTACACACATGTTATATGCAAAATTGTCTTCTTGGACCTACAGGGTTTAATTAAACTACTTACTCTGATGTAGATGGTGCATGAAGTCATCACTTTGATTTTATTCAAAGTGTATCATCAGTATAGATTTAACCTGTTCCAGAGTGATGGCGTCAAGCGTAGCTCAGTGGTTAAGCCATTGGACTACTGATCCTAGGTTCAAAGCCCACCAAGTTGCCATTGTTGGGCCCTTGAGTAAGGCCCTTAACCCTCAACTTAGATTTATAATGAGGTAAAATGTGAGTTGCTCTGCATTTGGAATTTTCCAAATGCCATAAATGAAAATGTAAATGAAGGACGCATCAGAATATACTGAATGACCAGATCATCACATATGTGGAGTTTTTCATCCCCGATGGCACGGTCATACCCCACGATGACAATGCCAAGTTTCATCAGGTTTAAATTGTGAATGGGTCAGGGAGCATGAGATAAAATGAAATATTCCAATCTGTTTTTGACCAGGCTGTGGGTGGGTGGGTAGGTAGGTAGGTAGGTAGGTAGGTAGGTAGGTAGGTTCTGATTAAATGTTTAAAAAATAAACACCAGTGTTATTCTTAGCAGAAAGAAACGAGAAAAAGAAGAAGGGGAAAAAGAAAGTGATGAATAAATGTAAATTGTTGTATAAATTATAGCTTCCTGCACAGCACTGGAGACTGTGGTGTGGGAAACTCATGTGTAAATCACAGGTCGTGTTATTGCCGACCTGAGTCGAACACAAGCTGGACCTGAGGCAGGGTAAATCAAAGATATGTAAGGTGTACATTTAATAAATCACACAGAATTGTACATTTTCTTGTTTTTATTACAAATTGTCTTGTCTTAAAAACAGTCATGGAAACCTGTAGGAGTCTAGTGGAAAGCATGCAGCTTGACTTGCTGGACATGGATAAGAACATTCCTTCATTCCTTCATTTTTTTGCTAAAATTACACTGAGAGTATACACTGATACACAAACCCTCATTTTAAAACTCAGGGTTCAAAGGAAAAAGGTCGCCTTTCCTCATATTCTCTGTGATGCCGGGCTTGTCGACTGTCTTGCGCACAAAGAGCCTCTAGTTGATTCCCTGATTGCGTCGTTGGTTCGAGCGGCTCACCTTGAGACTCGGAGCCCATGAGCTGTTTCGCGCTTGTTTAGGACACAAACACACAATGGAGGGAAGTGGCTTCAGGACAGCTTCCTTCCTACCTAGGGCCCTTGACGTCTGCGGTGAGAGGAGCAAGTGTGATCCCAGGAGGCGGCGTTGGTGAGAAGATCCTGTCTCTTTACTGTTCCTCGCTCCTGCTGACGATCATGAGAGCGGCTCGCAAAACACACCCCAGCCATTTCTATAATAATAAGAGCGGGGTTTTAATCAGTGAGTGGAGTTTGTAGAGTAAAATGGCCTCACAAACTCATAAACATTTCATTACTAATAAACATAATAAGAGAGAAAATGTCTTGCATACTCTCCAGGTCACTCGCAGAAAACACAGGACTTCTGTCTTCACCTGGTCCAAAATGAAGCTGCTCAGGCTCAGACCGGGACCAAACATTTCTCCTGTCTTGGCCTCCTTTCACTGACTTCCAGTCAACTCCAGAATCAAGTTCCAGGTTTTGTTATTTGTGCATGGCTTCACATGAGTGATTCCCATGATCTCTGATTCTCATAATTTTTCAGAATTCTGAGATTGTCTATTAACAGTTCCACAGACTCTGAGGAAGTTCAAAGATGGCAGGACCTTCTTTAATCTAAGAGAAGCTCTATAGTGTCAAGTCTTTTGTGTTTTTTTTCTATGAGTCTTGATGATGATGAATTACAGCAATTAGGCTGTTGCTTGTTCTGGAGAACTGGTGAGAAATATATGTTCAGGTTTGATAGATTATGGAAGATGCACACAGGAACAAAGTGGTAGGAGAAGATTTTACCTTAAAAATGCTTCACACCACATACACACCCAGATGTTTTCTAATAAAGTATTAGTCTGCAGCTACAGTGGTTCTCTAAATGTGCTGACACTGGAAACTCCTTCAATAAATAATTTGTATGAATGAAAATATCACCATATTAATAAATAAGCTATTGCTATAGAAACATATTAGTTAATACAACACTGAATGAATGTGATGGACTGATAAATCCTGATGGATCACAAAACGGTTGATTAGTTTTCTCTACCCGAATATTTCACGCAGACAGTTTCACGTTTACAAATATATTTTTCTGAAAAACACATTTTACATTTTATTCAAAAACAAATGTCATCCATAACGAGCAACTAGCGGATGTTTATGTCACGTGATTATTTTGCATATTTTAAATTAATGAATTGATTTGTTCAAATTAGGGCATTATACTAATGAAATTTTGTATTTTTGCATTTGTAAGCTTCCTAAAAACCAATTACAATTGTTCAACAAGTAAAAAAAAGTAAATCCTGAATTTATCTGATTTTTGGAAAGCTGAGTTAAATTTCACTTGACACACCCAGCCCTGATTACTGCCAGACCTGTTGAATCAAGAAATAACTTTTAGAGAACCTGTCTAACAAAGAGAAGCATGCTAAAGGATATCAAAAAGCAAAACAATCTAAAGAAATTCAAGAACAGAGGAGAAAAAAGTAATTGACATTTATCAGTCTGGAAAGGGTTCCCAAGCCATTTCTAAACATTTGGGACTCTTGTGAACCATAGTGAGAGCCATTATCTACAAAGAAAAGAAAACTTGGAACGGTGGCGAACCTTCCCAGGAGTGGCCGGCCTACCAAAATTACTCTAAGAGCACAATGATAAATCATCCAGGAGCTCATAAAAAAAAACCCAGAACAACAGCAGACCTCACTCAAGGTAGGTCATTGTTCAATTTTAATCTCATTATACATTTGAGCAGTTCAGGGCCTTGCTCAAGGGCCCAACAGTGGCAACTTGGTGGTGGGGTTTGAACCTGGGATCTTCTGGATCATAGCCCAATGCCTGAACCACTGAGCTACCCCTGGCATTCGTGGGCGTGTTCCAGGGCAACAATCATTTTGATTATCCCCAAAACTTTTGGGCAAATATGCTGTAGACGGAAGATTTACATCTGGTGTAAAACGAACACTGTATTTCATAAAAACAACATCATACCAACAGTCAAACATGGTGGTGGTAGTGTGATGATTTGGGGCTGCTTCGCAACTTCAGGCCCTGGACAACTTGTCATAATTGATGGGACCATGAATTCTGTGCTCTACCAGAAAATACTGAAGGAGAATATTTAGCTGTCAGTTTGTGACATCTGGCGCATCCTATGGGTGCTTAATCAGATTGGGATCTGGAGATTTTGGAGGCCGGGTCTCGGGCCTTTGGATCTTTGCCTGCTAAGCCTCATGCACAGTGGGCTGTGGTGCACTGGATGTTGTAGTGCCTTTCTATCATGGTCAGCTTTTCATTTTTTAGCAAGTCGTGCTTGCATTGACATTTCTATGGGATTGGATCAGATGGTCTGGGCTTGGGTGCCGATGATGCTGTCACCAGATTACTAGTGTATAGCTAGTGTCAGACAGACAGACAGACAGATAGACAGACAGACAGACAGACAGACAGACAGACAGACAGATAGATAGATAGATAGATATTTTTAAAATTATTGTCTTGTATCTAAAAACATCTATCAATGATGTTCAGTTTATGTGGCAGTAATGTTGATGTTATGGTTTTATTTGTGTACATAGGTAAATAATATGTGAATAAAAATGCATAATAAAACTCTCTTTTCAAACTCAAGGTTGCTTTACATACATAAGCTGTGAAATAAAAAACTGAGAATTAATGGGCATGAGAGAATAAAGTCACATCAAAGAATACAAATAAGGGGTAAGTCAAAAAATATTTATTTAAATATTCCATGCAAATGTAGTTATTTTATGTTTAAATGTATGAATCAAATGTCAGACTGGTCAGAGATCTGTGGGACACGTTCCCCCATGCTCTTCAGCAGGACATGTTTTCCCCATGCTCTTCACCAGGACATGTTTTCCCCATGCTCCTCAGCAGGACACATTTCCTCGCACTCCTGAATGAGCGTGTCTAAAACTGGCATGACCTTGTGATTTAAGGTGTACATTTTGTCTTGAACTGTCTCCGGCTACCAGCTCTATTGTTTCAGCTCCAAGGAAATTCAGCCACTTCAAAGTCCACTAAGCATTAAGGGCATGAGAGGAAGGAAATCAGTTTAAGCCCATCACGTCAAACGCTTGACCTCAGGTCAGCCACAGGGCCAAAGCTCACGCTAATAAAACCTGCTAACAATGACTTTACACATGCCCTCATGGGACAGGGTCAAAACAATGCTTTTTTTTAAGTTTCAATTAAAAGAAAAATAGATATAATATACCAAACACACACACACACACACAAATATATACAGTATATAATATATATATATACATTTTTTTAACTATCCACTTTTTAGATTCAAGATTCAAAGAACTTTATTAATCCCAGAGGGAAATTGCTTTGTCTTGGTCATACAGTTGCATTGATTAATTTAAAAAAAATAATTTGAAACTTGAGACACGGAAAAGTAAAAATACAAGAAATAAAAATTAAAAGAAAAATATTTTTATTAATATTTTTTATTAGGCTATATTTTTTAATGATTTTATAATAATAATCATTTGTGGTGTTATAATATAATATAATATCTCATAAATTGTACTTTTAATGACATCATAAAGTATTATATTTAGATTATGGCATTACAAAAAGTATTTGATTTGTGGTTGTGTGCACTAATGGTTTAAACTTGACTATTCTACTTCAAAACATTACTATGACCAACACACCCCTGAAATCCCATAATGCACTGAGGTTAGGATTCGTTCCAACACCAAGTGGACACAACAGGAAATTAAGGTGTGTTCAGCCTGTAGGGTGTAGAGAAACAGGAGTGAGGTGAAGGTAAACAGATGTAGGTTCTTAGGAAAATGGGAATAGTGTGTAGGGAAGTGGGAGTAGAGTGTATGGAAACAGGACTTAGGTGAAGGAAAACAGGAATATAATGTATGACAACAGAGGTAGGTTGTAGGGAAACAGGTGTACTGTAGGAAATACTACTAGTATTACTAGTAGGAGTATTTTTTTATTTAAAGAATATTGTCTATTTTAGGTCAACAGTATTTGATATGATTTTGTAATGAAATAAATCAAAATAGAAGAGAAACTCAAATTGCTACAGCAGATCTTCTAAGGTGGACGTGCCCCCACCCCGTGCGGCCTGCTCTACTTTATTGTGTATGAGCAGCGTCCCTCAGCGGTACGGTCACGTGCCGTGCCTGCTGTGCCCACATCCTACAGCAATAATACAGCAATACAGCTCAAGGATAAGTTATTTATGCTATTGTGTAGTTCAGAGACCCTGGAGACCTTTGCTGAAGGAATAGTTCAGCTAACACACACAGACACTGTAAAGTTGCGTAGTTGAATAAGCGAGTCGCTCAGTCTGTCCGCTGTGCTTCGAAATGCTTTTCTGGCGCCAAGAGAGACTCAGTCAAACGCACAAACACACTGTCTGTCAGAAAGGTCTCTGTTTATTACCAGAAAAAGATAAAGTTTCTATATGCTTGGCCAAACACCTGTGCCATTGACATCTCTTACTACAAAGAAAATAAACCATTGTAAAATGTCCCAGTGAAATCTTGAAGAACTAAGGAGTGGTAGTTAGACAGGTGTTCGTCCACATAAAATAATTCCCTCACACACACACACACACAAATCTGTTACAAAATTTAATAGTTTACACAAAAGGTATGTTATATCTGACAGAAGTAACAGCAGCTCTGATAATCATGCAGCTGCAGACCACAGTTATGTTCTGATCTTCTCTATCAACCTTCTCGTTTCTATAGTAACAGCTCTTTCACAAGTTGAGCTGGGCAACAACGTCACTGCTCCTCCTCCTAACCCCAGCAAGTACGTCTACTCTCCACCTTCAGACCTTGTGACTTTACCTGCTAACCCACGGAGAGTACATCACCACTCTGCCTTCTAAACCTTATGAGCATGTTGTCTCTCCACCTCCTGACCCCAGGTAAAACATCTACTGTCCCCTCTTGGACCTTCTACTTTCTTATCCTTCCTAGGATGCCATATTTCCACTGGATGACCTCAGGCCAAGACATCAGTTCTTAGTCTAATGTGAAAGAGAGTCCATTCACCTTCTGACGGGAAAGAGGACATCATCACTCCACCTTCTGACCCAGGCAAGAATGTCTTATCTCCCTCTGCTAACCCCAGCCAGGATGTCAAGTGTGAAAGAGATGTCCTTTCACCTGCCAACCCATGGTGAGGATATCATCACTCCACACCGGTCAGTTGCTTCACCAAATGCACTCCTTCTACCTCATTGTTTCTATAGTAACAGCTTATTCACAGGGTCAGCAGAGTGGCATCATTATTGCCCCACCTCCTGATCCCTGCAGAGTAATCATCACTTTGCCTCCAGACCCTGGAAAGGTTGTTGTTGCTCCACCTGCTGACCTTATTAAAGACATCGTCATCAGTCTACATTCTGACCCTAGACAAGATGCTGCCCTTACATCTTCTGACCCATGAAAGTATTCTGTCCCTCCACCTGCTGTCATCCCAGCCAAGATGTCAACACTTAACACTCAATCTATCCTGTACAGGGTCGACAAAGCGGGGATAAACACCCCACTAGGGTACCTAGGTAAACCTTGGACGGGGTGACAATCTATCGTGGGCCACAAACATGCGCCCACTTACACAATAAAGGCAATTAGGAAACATAAGTTAGCCCAATTTGCATGTCTTTGGACTGTGAGAGGAAACCGGAAGAAACCCATCAATCATGGGGAGAACATGCCAACTTTTAATTATTTTTTTTTTGTTAAGCAAATTGTCACTACAATATACTATATCATTTCTCTCAGATTGTCTGAAATGTATGCAAAAAGAACAAAAAAAGGTTTAATTGTCATGAGATTAAAAGGGAACATGCAGTACTTCATCGAGGAACATATAAGGAACAGATGACTCACTGCTTTGGGAAACTGATAAAGATGAAAAAGGGCAGCAACTTTCCTCAAGCAGGCCAAGGAGAACTCGTCCAAAGGAAGCTCCACCACTCAACAGGAACAATGAGGCATCTCTGTTCCAGAAACACTAACCTGATCCACCCTCACCACAAAATATTTTGTGGCATTTTTAAGATTGTTGCTAGATTGTTTTTTGTGTTGCTCCAAAACATTCATCATGAAGGACAAAAGAGATTTCTTTTTTATATATATATATATACTTGACTGGACAACATGCCAAAATATACATTTACATGGGTTATAAATGATCGTAAATTCAAGTAATACTTCTGTTCAATTAATAAAGAATTACCAAACAACTGTATAATTTGACAATATATAATCATGAATATACAAATGTTTATATTAATAAAAAATTTCAATTATCAATTCACAGAAGGAATAAGTGTGCACGTTACTGAAAAGGTATTCAACAAGAATTTTAAGTTCATGCTTAAGATTTCTGATGGAACGTGAAAGATAAACCTGGCTGAACTCTCAGCAAAACAAAACACTTCACAGTTTCACACGTCTTCAGTCATAGACATTCTTCTTTCTTACATCCATCATACAGATTACTTTATCTAACATTTTATGACTGGGGAACCTAAAGGTGGAATCGGTAACAGCTTCATCACACCCACAAACCTAAAGTAAATCTCTGTGCTGTTGCGGAACCTAGAATAGATAAGACATCAGAAAAAGACCTTTTAAGTTAAGGACCAGGATGAGGTGCCAGATCTCCTGCTGTAGCTCATCACCACTTATCACTGATGATACAAATATCTTCCCAGGATCTCCACCCATTAACCAGATTACATGATGTATGGAGTGTGGTAGAAAATAATCAAGGACAGGAAAAATATATTGGGAACCCTTAAAGAACAGCGCTGTGAAGATGATCTGCGTGCCAGGCTTGTCTCTCTATCAGCCTCAGCTCTCAGCAGGTCATTAAGTCATACGCTGTTGGTTCATGGTGCAGGAATGCAGCGTGGCTTAATGCTAATGGATTACACAAGCTTGTGTATAGAGCAGCAGCAGGCACACACACACACATACACACACACACACACACACACAAAGAGATTTTTTGTATATTTGAGTACTTAATGGTAGGGTGAAAAATTACAGCACAAAAGCATGATTCTTAAAAGAATTAGCTTAATTTATAGTTCAAATCATTCAATTTGCACACATGAAAGAATTGAGTGAACTGGACATATAAGAATGGTGCAGGAATCTGCAAAATCAGCACAAATGCAAATCGCTAGCTATTTGGATTAGCCTTGAGTCATTTACGTTAATTTAGGTAAATGATTCATTCAAATTCATTAATTTCAGTGGTTTACCCATATTTTTAACATACTCATGGTGGCATTTAAACTAGACATGCATCAGCTTAACCTGTGTAAAATACCCACTTGTTGCAGTTTTGTATTATTTTGCAATAAGGTGATAGGGTCATTTTTACACCCAGCCCAGTACACACTACTGCTGCATGCACTGAAATGGTGGGAATCAAGTAAAATAAATCAGCTTTGAGTCAAATTCGCTTGAACAGTCTCGGTCATGACCATCTCATCTGACTTGCTGATGCAAACGCCAAGCCACTGAATAAGTTACAAATTGATTTCTATAGAAATTTCTTTAGATCCTGACTCACCAAATAAGGGGAAATAAATACGGGTGAGGCTGATAAATCTAGAAAAAAAATGACTAAATGATTCACTGATTCAAATAATGGTTCACTGAATGAATGTCATTTGTGACAAATGAACTCACTGATTTAGACACTGATCCACTGAATGAGGCAGGAATAAATCAAGGATTCAATGATTTAAAACCTGGTCAGCAGAATGTAAGAGGAATGAGACTTGATCGTTAGATTCAGGGATTTAAACGCTGATATAAAGAATAAAACAGATCTCATTTATAACTAAGAGGTTCAGTGATTCAAACACTGGTCCACTGAATGAGTCATGACCAAATGATTTAATGCATCCATTAAATAAAGCAAGAATGAATCACAGTTAAGAATAAAAGGTTCAGCAATTTTAATACGGATTTACTGAATAAGGGTGACGTGATTCAGAGTCATGTTTAAATGATTCATTGATTCAAACACTGATCTACTGAATAAAAGAGTCTTTAAAAAAAAAAAAAAAAAAAGAATTGTTATGACTAAAATCGTTGTTATGACTTATTGAAACACACATTCACTGAACAAGAAAAATTAATCTCGCCTATAACTGGACAGGATAATAGATTATGAATTAAAATTCCAATTGAAATGATCTTATCTGTTTGTAATGTAGATGGTCTGTGCTATCAGCACTAATGCCCAAAATCAACATGTTTAGGATTTTCTGAGTGAATACTATGACAGGGGATTTTAAGTCTTAGCTTTTATTGTTAATGCTAGCTTTTTGGCAAAAAATATATAACCTGACAGGATTTCTGAGAATGGGGTAAAATTAGAAATGGTAGAGATTCCCATAGTACCAACTAGATAGCTAATATATTAGTGTTTACATGATGTCTTGGTTTTGGAATTTCTTTTCTTCGTGTTTTATCTGTTTGTTTGTTTGTTGTCAACAAACCTGACAAGAGAATCTGAGAAATTTGACAAAATTGTCAGCCAAGTTCATATAGTTTCTTGTAAATACTTGCTAGAATGGTAGCACAAAGCTAATGGGACAGCACAATATTTTGCATTCTGCAAACAAATAACTAGCATGTGGCTGTATTTATATGAAGGTGTGAGAAATCTTGCAGCAGATCTCAGTAGACATGTTAGGAAGTTTGGAGTTAAAATTAGCCCGGAAACCCAGTGCAGTCTTTTAATCAGTGCTGATATTTTTACCTCAGCCTTGAATGTCTTTCACATAGGATATCCTACTCGCATGATTAGGGCAAAATAATCAAGGCACACGATGCTGCACTAATTGACTGAGCATTAAGGGAAGTCAGATAAGCATTCAGTGGTTTAAAAAAGCATTATTTTGTTTTGGTTTCCTGTCTTAGAAGGTAAATGTACAGCATACATCTATATATACAACATTTATCTATGTCAGGATGTAGAACATAATGTAGCATGTTTTTGTTGGCCAATTAGAAGGTTTATTAAAGAAACTCTGCATGCTATTTATGATAAAGCCTGTGTTCAGAAGACAGAAGCATAATGGTGCTACTGTACATGACACTGTAACCAAACCCCTCCCACTACATTAACCAAAACCCCTCCCACTAAATTAACCAAAACCACTCCTACTAAATTACATTGTAACCGAAACCCTTCCCACTACATCACTATATAAAAATTAAAATTTTTATATATACTTTTTTTTCCCCCCTTATTCCTATATTTCTATACTTTGTAATATTTTTATGCCCTTATTTGCAGTTATTTTTTCTTCGTATTTCTTTTTATTAATATTTATTCCTTATATATAGTTTTTATTTTATTTTTAAGGTCACTGGCGGTCGTACAAGCATTTCACTGCATATCGTACTGTGTATGACTGTGTATGTGACAAATAAA